>JADRCD010235015.1:0-15940 GCA_019843815.1 Montemys delectorum
CTTTCCTGGTATTTCACAACACTAGTTTCCATCTGTCTTAAAGTTTCCATAGCTGTGAAGAGACACCATGACCACAGAGACTCTTATAAAGGAGATAATTTCATTGGTCTGCCCTTATAGTATCAGAGGTTTAGTCCATTATCATCATGATGGGAAACATGGCAGCATGCAGGCAGCCAGCCATGGTGATACAGGAACTGGAGTTCTACATCCTGATTCAAAGACATCAGAAGACTGCGTGCCATGCTAGGTATAGCTTGAGCATATGAGAGCTCAAAGCCCACTCCCAAAGTGATACATTTCCTCCAACAAGGCCATGCCTCCTAATAGTGCCACTCCCTATGGGTTTATGGAGGGCATTTTATTCAAACTACCATATCATCTTTCCCTTAAGTCAAAAGGTTTCAAAGTAGAGTACCTTTTCCTTATAGATGGTCTTTTGGCTATGATTACTATTTTGCAGAGGATGCCAAATGTAGGATCAGAGAGGGCCAAAAATGCCGCTCTTTGACTTCTTCTGTTTCTTGTATTATTGGTGGATCCCTGATGTACTCACAAGCTTAGGATATTCAGCCTATTACTAAAGCACATCTAAGTTTTGTAGGTGACTAAAGCCCAGCCTGAAGCTAATAAGGACAAAATAAACATACTAAGAACAGGATACAGAAACAATGAAATACTTTTTCCTCCACCCTTGAGATAAGTACATAAACCAAAAAAAAAAAAAAAAAAAAAAACCCACAAACAAACAAACAATACACATTTTCACTGTGTACTAGCCAGTTTGTCTTTCCCAATCTCATCTTGGATGGTATTCATTCTCTGCTGAGCCCATTCAAGCCTTTGTTACATGTCTGTCTTATACTTGGATCATGTTCAAGGGGTTCCGATTTCAGCCTTTAACTCCCCTTCCAACACTTCATCATACTTTTTTTTCAAAAGAAGTCAGAATTCCAAAAAGAGCTGGAACAAAGTGCCTAGTTCATCTCTGTCTTGTTTTTAGGCTTGTTGACAGGTAACTTCTGGAGATCCAGGGTCCTATCTGTAAAGTGGCTGCAGTGATTGTCTTCCACTGCTACTAGGGCTGGCTGTAGAGGGAACACTCATCAACCCAGTGCATGGGAATTACTTTGGATTTTCCTGGTAAAAAGCCAGTACTCTTTTAATATTGCTCTTCATTCACTGTTCCTCTTGTTAAATGAGTCTCTCATCTTGTTCCATACAATTCCATGTTAATGTGATGGATTGTGGATATTGTCTCTCTCTTTCTCTCCCCCAAGCACTGTGTGTATTCCATTACTAAATATGGTTCTGTCTTCTTAGGCAGATCCCTTGGGTGGCCTTGTGGGTTTGACTCTATTGCCTGCATAGCAATTCCCTCCCACACAGGACTGCGTGCTCCTAGCTTTAACACTCATCTGTCTCTCTGGCATTCTCGAAGTCCCCATCTTGACTGTTTCTGATATTCAGGCACTGAAGCAGAGGCCTACTTTCTTCCTCCTCTAAAGCTACCTTGAGATCTGTATTAACTCATATAAAATTTTTCTAGCTTCCTCTGGAGGGTTAGGCCTTTCCATGGAGACTGTTCAGATCAAAGTGAGCATTGCTGCTGATACACAGAGAGCCAACAAGACCCTATATACCATTCCATAGCAAGGAATTTGTCGATGGCTACTCGCTTCTAGGATTTGCTTTTAGTTACAGTATCAAACTCCATGGTGCTAATGGGTGCCAGGAGACAAGATGCTTTGTTTTCTCAATACACCCTGTTTTCTAATACATCCTGTGAACTGGACACTAAGAACATATGCAAACTATTTTTCCCTTTAAGTTCATACTAAAAGAGTATGAACAAAAGGAGTTCATACTTCGCTTGTAGGCATCTGGCACAGGCCCCCAAAGCCACCTGTCACTGAACTATTCTTGTGGACTGATGGTTGGGAAAAAGGGAAGGAAAAGTGTGATGCTACATTCTATGTAGCTTTTTGAAAACAGCTCCTTGCTGTGATGCGTTCTAGCTTTGACTCCACTTGCTGATTCCTGCTATACAAGGAAGAGCTCCACATAACAGAGTTTTAAGGATTAATTAGAGTGCTTCGTGGAAAGTTCACAGCCCAGCACCTGACAAATGAGATGATTTGATTGAGACAAGTTCTTAAGAATGAAAGTGTAGCTTGGGTGAGTCAGGTGATGCAGACTTCTCATTAGTGTTAATTATTCCTTATAAGTCTGAGGGTCTGAATAAATCATTTTTTCCTGTTGTTAGGAGCAAAAGCATCCACCTCTGTCAAAAAATTAAATATACTTTGGAGGAAAAGTGATGATTTTTCCATCTGAAATTATTTTTGCTTTAAACTTTGAGTATCACACATGGAAACTTCTTGCATAATTAAAATGGTATCGTTTTTCTCAGTCTGATTTTCAGTTTTCTTTGCATAGTCTTAAGCAGAAAGCTGAATTCTGTTTTAGGATTATTAAAAGTGTTGGGACCATCCTCAGACTATCCATAAGTAAGAATTGTGTGCTCTGGACTTTGGTTTGTCGCCAGTAGAGCTCGAAGGCACGAGTTCTTTAACTGCTACTGACCACATGATATCAGTGCACTGGAGAGCAATTTATATTTTTTACTGATCAAATTTTGAATATTATAAAGTTTAGGTTAAAACTGACTCAGAAACATCAATGCAGTTCCTCTCCCATCTCCCTCCTTCTTAGTGTTTGTATAGGTGTTCAGCTCAGTGTGTCTTGGGAGGGTTGGGGTGTGGCCTTCACAGCTGCATTTCTTACTGTCAGTCTTTAAGATTCTCTAGCTTTTCTAGGAGAAAGCAGTATGTGGTATTAGGGAGAGGAAGCAAAGATTGGTAATTATCTGATTGTCATAAAAATAGCATCTCTAAACCCAAATAAGCACTATTCTCTGAGGTCAATCAACCATACTTTATAGGGGTATTAAATAAAAGCTTCTGTGTTGCTTTTCACCATGGGCCACCAGCTGCTCAGCTGTACTCGCCCTTGAGGGGTTGGGGATGAGGTCGTGTGGAATCAATGACTGGGACTCTGGGAGCAGGTGAGAATGCAGAAATAAGCTCATTTATTAATTCTCAGGAGGCCCCTTAAACCCTCCACCTGCATCCTATCGGTCCCAAGCAAGCATGCCATCCAAGTGGCAGTTCCTGATTGGCTGTCATTGTCTGCATCACCAATCTCTAGGCTCTTAGGTAGGCTTCAGTTTGGCCCTCATGTGCAAGTTGCCTCCGGGATTGTGCAGCCCCACTCACTGTTTACTGATATTTGTGCTGAAGCACCTGCCATCTTGTCACTGAGACTGGCCACTCCTCCTACAATTCTGGTTATAAAATCCCTTAGTCATGTTGGTATTTCCTTAGACTTGGAGCCTAAATAAACCTTTTCCCTCCCTGAAGTAGCTTTTGTCCAGCATTTTGTTGTAGCAATGAACAAAAAAACTTGATACATTTGCCAGTGTTACAAACATTTCAGAGAAAAATATTTAATGAATGCACATATCCCCAAAGTTATTTGTCTTGGTGTTCTTCTAAAACTATTTTTTCATTTTCCTAGTGTATAGTGTGTATAAGCATTTGTATTTGAGTGTGTGTGCATATGTGCATGCATGTGTGTGTATAGGTGTGTACTCATATGTGTATATGTATGTTTGAAGGCCAGAGGTAAACGTAGGCTGCCTTTGTCTCTCACAACTAGTATTGCAGGATATTTGATCACACTGTGAACCCCATGATTGTGTTCTAATGTGGCTCAGCCCTTAGCACACACCTTGAATTCCTCTGGCTTGAATAGAGACATGCCCTTAGTATATACCTTTAATCCCAAACAAAGAAGATAAAGTTAGTTTGTAGAAGAAGTGCCCATGCTTAAAAATCATGTCTATTTGAATGGCAGACAAAGTGGTGAGTCAGAGAAAGACTTAACTACTATCACAGAATACAGAGAGGAAGGGAAGCTACGCAAGAGAGAAGAGTACAAGAGAAGAAAGGCCATTTTATTGGGAGAATTTTACAGACAGGATGCAAAGAGAGAACAAGTTATACACAGGGTAAAGACAGAACAAGCCAGAGAAAGTGAAGGAGCCAGAAGATTAGAACATAATGCCAATGTTACTACAAGACCAAGCAGAGCAAGGAGAGGGAGAGAGAGAGAGAGAGAGAGAGAGAGAGAGAGAGAGAGAGAGAGAGAGAGAGAGAGAGAGAGAGAGAGAGAGAGAGAGAGAGAGAGAGAGAGAGAGAGAGAGAGAGAGACAGAGACAGAGACACAGAGAGAGACAGAGACAGAGACAGGGAGACAGACAGAGAGACAGACAGAGAGACAGAGACAGAGAGACAGAGAAGCCAGATTGAATGAGCATGAGCCAGAACAGCTGAGGTGAACCAACCAGTGAGAGATCAGAAAGAACTAGGAAGGGGTGAGTTTATTCAGCTGCAAGTCTCAGAGGAAGAAAAATTGTAGGCCTAGATTAGATTGTATGGAAGCTAGAAGCTTCCAGGACAAGACCTAGGCAGTAAGCTTCAGACAGGACAATTAAATCAGGAGAATAAGATAGGTTACAACTAAGATTCAGAGGTATGCTGTCATGCCCCCTTTTTTAAAAAACCTCATTAATATTGTTATTACTTCTTTTCTTTTTCTTTTTAATTTTTAATTAATTAATTAATTAATTAATATCCAATAGCAGTTTCTCCTCCCTCTTCTTCTGCCAGTTTTCCCCCTCTCCACCTTACCTCCCCACCCCACATTCACTCCTCCCTTTTTTTTTTCCAGGAAAGAAGAGGGTTCCCATGGATATTAATCATCCTTGGCATATCAGGTTACAGTCAGACTAGGTCCATCTCCTATTGAGGCTAGATAAGACAACCCAGTAGTGGGAGAGGGATCTAAAGGCAGGCAGCAGGGTCAGAGACAGCCCTGCTCCCACTTTGGGAGTCCTACATGAAGAACCAGTTACACAACTGTTACATATGTGCAGAGGTCCTAGGTCATTCCCAGGCAAGCATGATCCCTGGTTGGCAGCCCAGTCACTGTGGGCCCCTTTGGATCCATATTAGTTGATTCTGTGGGTTTTCTTGAGGTGTCTTTGTCCCTTCTGGCTCCTACAATCCTTCCTCTCACTCTTCTGCAGAGTTCTCCAAGATCTGTATAATGTTTGGCTGTGGGTCTCTGCATCTATTTCTATCAGTTGCTGGGTGAAGTCTCTCAGATGACAGTTATGCTAGGCTCCAATGTGCACGTATAGCAGAATATCATTAACAGTGTCAGGACTGGGCTCCCTCTCATGGGTGGCTTTCAAGCTGGATCAGTCATTGGTTGGCCATTCCCTCAATTTCTGCTTCATCTTTATCCCTGCAATTGTAGGTCAAAGGATTTTGGCTGAGTTGATGTCCCAATCCTTCCACTGGAAGCTTTGCCTGGTTACAAGAGATGGCTGTTTCAAGTTCTTCTGTATACCCCATTACTGGGAGTCTTAGGTAGGGTCATATTCATTGATTCATGAGAGTTTCCATTGCCCTAGGATTCTAGCTCATCCCAGAGATACGTCCTTCTCCCCATTCTAGTTGTCTTTCCCAGAACTCTCTCCCTCTGTCCTTCCCTAACCTGATCCGTCCTGTTTCCAATCCCAACCCACTCCTATGCATACCCCTCCAAATGTGATGTCTATTCTCTTTCTCCTTCTCAATGAGCTTCACCATGCCTACCTTTTTACCTGGGTTTTGGGGGTTTGAACTTTGGTCTTTGTGCTTGAGAAGCAAGCCATTTACTTACTTACTCAGCCATATCCTTAGCCCCTTTTACGTCCTTTGAAGGATTGTGTTAGCTTTCTGTTACTGTTAACATAACTGGATAAATAATTATAAAGAGAAAAACACTTGTAATATTTCTGTTGAGTGACAGTCTTGGAGTTACAGCCAGTGGTCACTTGGCTTTGCTGTTTTTAGTCTGTGGCAAAGAGCATACCAGGACAAGGGCATGTGGCAGAGCAAGAGGAGTGCCTCATGGTAGCCAGGATGTAGTACAAGGAGGAGGACAGAACCAGAGCCACAGTACAGTATGAGGGCTTGGTTCTTGATTGCCTCAGTACCTAACCTACTTCTTCCACACAAAAGTTTCTAACAGTAGCATCGAAGGGGTCAAGCCTTTAACACATGGGTGGTGTTAAACAAAGGTGTGTGTGTGTGTGTGTGTGTGTGTGTGTGTTTGTGTTTGTTCATATGAAACATTGTATCATTCTTGTTTTTTGTATGCTCTTTCATAGAGTTTGTAGTTCTAACTTAGGTCCTCGAGTTGCAGAGCTCGTTCTTTACAAATTGAGTGATTTCTTCAGTCCAGATTTTAGATTTTAAGGTGCATCTCCCACCCAGGAGTACCATTATTTTCAAATCACGAACATGACACCTATTTTAATCAATTTTTATTTTTTACACTTAAGTTTAATTCATCCCACAATGCATCAGCAATCCCAAGAAAACGAGAGCTAGGCTGCCCTTCGTGTCATGCTTCTATTTGTGGGACTGCGTACTATTGAAACAGAGAAGGCAGGATGAACCTGTATCTGCCAGCACAAAGAGACCGTCTAAGCCTTAGAATGAGAGAAAGTAGTTTCTGGGCCAAGCGGAGTCCTGGGAGAGAAGTTCCTGTTGCTAAGGGCTTGGGTGTGTGTAATCAGCTCATTCAAACCTTCCATTCAGTAACTTTCCATTTGTTATGTTGTGGAGGCAATGTTCTTTCTGGGTTGTTAAGTAGGAAAACTTGAAGAGAGCACAAACCCTTAAATGGACGAATTATCAAAGCAGCCTGTGATAAAGGAGAAGCCATCAGCGAGTGCTCTTGTCCACAGGATGCATTAGCTTCCTCTGATTTGGCTGTGATTGGTTTTGTTTTCACTGCCTGAAACCAAATGATTAACAAACCACGATAAAGTTATTTAAATTAACTGATTATCTGAGGAACGTTACAGAATGCTGGAATTCTCTTCATCCCATGGGCCTGTCTCACTAATACGTCAGGAAGACATCCAACCTACTGTTCAGAATACCTGAGTACCTTGTGATTTTTTTCCTGAGGACATGTGAACAAACATCTCACCCTAGAGAAGGCACCCAGGATGGACCAATGTAACAACTCCAGCCCCGTTCTAGACTGATAAACCAATGTGTCTATCAGGTTACAAGAGCATGGTTGAAGGATGGCTTAAAGGAGCATGGCTAACTCAAAGATGTGGGCATTGGCTCAATGAAACTCCATTATCCAGAATCTCCTGCATGACTTGCAGAGAACACCAATGGAGATTCTCCCTTCACACAAGTACTTACTAGTTATACAACTTTGGGAGCGATTTTGTGACTCTTAAGTTTTGTGAACTTCCTGGGCCTCTTTAGTTTGCTAAATTTCCTGGGTGTTGCAAGCTTTCCTCTATTTCATGTGAAGAAAATAGCTTCAGAAATTCCACATGTAACTAAGTACATGCACAGTATTTTACTGGGATATTACTAAAGATCTTAGGCTTCCCTTATTGCTATGCAACTGGAGAGGAATTTTTAATTTTGTTGAATTATGATTGCAGATTTACATTTGTCTTTAAACTTTCTAACATTTTTTATGAAACTATAGCTCATACAAATGCCCAGTAAATAAGACAATGAATAAAAAGATGGATAAGTAAAAATAGAGGAGTGAAAACAGTAGATTGTTTGCTGAGTGGAGCCTTGGTTGCTTAACTAGCACAAGACAATGACTTTTCTTATAGAATTGTTACATGTAAGAAGTGAGAAAGAAAACATCTTTGGAGACCACTGGTAACTTCATCGAAATAGAATATGATTTTTTTCTTAGCCTGATAACATTTTATTTATCCAACACTCAGACAAAATACTTGATTAATGGAATCTTCACTATTCATCACTAGTCATCAGTAAAAAGTAATTAATCTGACATACTTCTAAAATATGGTAAGTGTTTCTTTCTGTAGCATGAGGAACACAATTTAGGCTTCTTTAATGGCTATTATAGTAAAGCTTATAGCAAAGTGGCATTTTTTTCTTAATGATTAAGATTTGTTAGATTGATGACCTTGACATTAAGTCACTCAATGGGCCTGGAGTGGGTTGCATAAGAGGGTGATGTCTATCAATGGCCCTTTTTCACTAGCCCAAAAGTTTGACATTAGTGCTTCTAAAACTGAAGGCGTGGATGAAATTGACTTAATGGAGAAAATAAAATCAAAACCTATCAAAATAATAGTGGTTTGTGGAAAAAGTAAAGGAATATTTTTTACTTTAGAATGTGGAATGACTGTCTTTGCTACAATGTAGAGGAGCCTGGTCCACACGGGCCTCCATTGTGATTGCAGAAGTGCCTAGAATCGCCTCCCATGTGGCAACATGGGAGCTTTAATGACCGAAGCCCCCAGCTTTACTCCTCCCCTTGAAACCTCAAGATGCTTATAATGAGTTATTATTAAATATTGCATAGGAGACCTACAGATTTACTTTTCTGCCTCCAAACAGAGCCGATAAACATCTTTTGAGGGTGATTGCAAAGTTGGTTAGAATCAAAGCCTATTAAATGATTATTGTGTTTGTTAACAGGATTCACAGTTGATTAATCCACTTTTCTCTTTTAAACCATGCTTTGTTTTTATTTTAGAGAGTTATTATCCACTTAACAAATAAAAAGAGAGGCATAAAAAGCATATATGTGAAAACAAAGATTATTATTTCCAACCTTCGGAAATTAATCGGAAGCTGTAGCTTGCTGCTGGCTGGAATCCTTTGAACAGGAAAATGGAGCACTACTGATAAAGTTTATAGTAGTGATGGAGGGAGGGCTTCCTGGAATCCAGGATGTAAATAATATGCAGCAGTCATCTATATCACATGGTTGTCACAGTGCTCTCCCCACCATGCTGATGGATGGTGGCTTTTCTGAAAGGTGAGCCACCCGCCAGTCATGTAACAGTCATTGTAGATTTCCTTAGGGATATAGTATAGCTAAGAGACTCATTAAGAAATGAGTATATTCTCTTACTTTGTGTGCATGTGTGAGTCTCATGTATGTGTGTGAGTGTGGTCTCTGTGGGGATGAGTATATGGAAAGGTGAGGAAAATCTATACTGGAAGAAAACCAGCAATAGTTGTCACATAGGACTACCCAAATATTTCTGAGCACTTGTTTTAGACAAGGTCTCATTAGATAGCTGTGACTAGCATGGAAGTCATCATAATGACTCAAGTCTGACACCGAGTTTACAGACATCCACCTACCTAAGCCTCCCAGGTTCTGGGTTTGAAAGCAGTTTTTACTTGACATATAACACACACACACACACACACACACACACACATGCACACACACACACACACACACACCTACCTATCCCCAAAGGAGGCAAACTCAAAGTTCCATCCAGAAATTCCATCTGGACCCAAGTCAAACTTTCTACACTGTGCACACCCAGTGTCCATCTATGTCTATTATTTCCAGATTGTGGTACTCTGTGGCCCCCATCATCCTTGGCCAACCATTGGTTTCAAGGTGCAGAGGAGCTGGGAGCAGGGTCTTGGGTCTTGGTGGTGAGTACTGTGGGAGACTGTTTCAGAGGATAAGTGGGTCAAGATAGCAGGACTGGCTTATGTAGCTTGAGTCAGAGGGGAGGACAGGGCAAAGGACAAGGGAGGAAGTGCTCTAGTGAGGAGCAGAGGGTTGTGTGTGTGTGTGTGTGTGTGTGTGTGTGTGTGGTGTGTGGTGTATGTGTGTGTGTCTGTATGTGTGTGTGGTGTGTGTGTATGTGTGGTGTGTGTGTGTGTGTGTGTGTGTGTGTGTGTGTGTGTGTGTGTGTCTTGGGGTGGTTCAAGCATATCAGCTAGATTAGCCAATTATCTGGCAGGGAAAAAGAAGCCTAACTGGTTTTATCATGATATGGCTTTTGTCTCTATGGAGTTGAGTAGGTACAAGCCCAATTGGGATAGGGAGTGTCCCACTCTTATGTGCTCTCTGAGAGGTGAACCAGGGTTTGGGCAGTTCTTTACTGTCCCTTATCTGGCTTGACAACCCACACCTGATAACCTATTGGTAGAGATTTCTGTTTCCCATATCACCACCATGGTGAACATGCAAGTTCCAAGCTACAGCACAGGATTATGGGAAACTAATGAAAGCTGCTGTTCAGAAAGGAGGGAAATGGGAAACAAGGCTAGGAAGCAGCCATCTCACTCACCAATCTCACTGGTGAAGGAGAGGAATAGTTAGTGTTTCTTTCTCTGGCTCATAGTGAAGAAAAATTAGTGTGTGTGTGTGTGTGTGTGTGTGTGTGTGTGTGTGTATTCCTTGAAAATTTCAGACAACATATTTTGATCGTATTCTTACCCCTCTCCTAATATACAAATATATAAAAGCAGTTTAAGTGGGAGTTACAGTCTACTGGGGGAGACAATGCTCCAACTTGATATCAAATGCCACCAAATAAATTCCTGAGAACCAAGAATGGCTTACATCTCTTTAATTCATTGACCAAAGAGGTCCCATAAACACCCCCAACATTACAGGCTATTGCAGTCACCAGTGAGTGTCCCCTTCTCTGGCACAGAACACTTTTCTGTGGAGTTTGTTCATGGTCCAGGCCATGCCTTCAATTCCTCACTGATCTTGGATCCATGGCCATAGTTCTTCCAGAGATTATTCCTATGGCTCTATCCACGACACAGTCAAAGGAGGAGACTGGAAAAATAATTTCTTTGTGGGTTCTCAGTGGGTATAAATAATGAGGTCCTGTTCTCTCTTAAAATTTGAACATCACTAGATGTTTGTACACTGGGAATGTTTTAGATCTAGTTGATGACAGCCATCTCAATGGCAAATCACCACAGCCAAAGAGATGTTCCAGATCCCACTCTCTTTCATCTGCAAGGTGACCTCCTTAAGACAGTCCCCAACGATGACTCAGTCTTTCCTTTTCATAGCCCTAGGCTCTTACAAGGTAGGGACACTTCATGGTGATACTGTATTCCTATAAAATGACCACATCTCATTTTATTCCAGTCTTCTCTGATTTGCTAGACCCTGGCCACTAGTCTTTTCTGCAACCAGCCTTTGCTCATTGCCATAAAGCTTACCTCTTCACTCTAAAATGTTTCCCCACTCCTCCTTCAGTGAATGATTCCTCCCATCACCTCCCTCAGTTCCTAAGTTTAACCATCTATTAAGAGAGACTTTAATAGCCACAATGTGTAAGTGTGCACTCTATTTTAGTGTTTCTGGTTTGTCTCCTTGACAATATTTCCCTAATGGATGAATTTCACTCTACCATGGGAGTAGTGTACCTGAATTTCTATCTATCAGAAACTCAGAATATTTTGGAAACAGCATCTTAAAGATGCAATTAATTAGAGGTCTGGAGCTAACATATAGGTGAACTATCCTACACTTACTTTAATTAATTCTTGTTATTAATACTTGCCCAGCTCTCAAGTAGTCAGTAGAGTTTGCAGCTTGTCATCATGGGTATAATAACCTCTCTGTGCATGTGGCCAGGTGTCAGGGACTTTTAGTGACAGTCAAGAATTGGTGAAGACGGCCATAGCCTTTGTGCAGACGAGAAAAGTTCTATTTTACTTATGGCTCCCACTGCTGGGATAAAACTCCTTGACAAAGTGCAACTTGGGAAGGAAAGGGTTTAGTTCAGCTTGCAACTCTCAGGTTTTACGCTTATGTCATCATCAAAGGAAGTCAGTACAGGAACTCAGAGCAGGTCCCTAGAAGCAGGAACTGAAGAAAAGGCCATAGAGGAGTGCTACTTACTGACTTGCTCTTTATGGCTTGCTGGGACCGCTTTCTTAAAGCACCAAGGACCACCAGCCCAGGGATGGCCCCACCATCCCTGAAGGTGAGCGGAGCCCTCCCACACTTATCACAAATCATGAAAATGCCCTACAGGCTTGCCCATGGGCCAATCTGGTGGAAGCATTTCTTTCAATTGAGGTCCACTCTTCTCAAGTGACTCTTGGTTGAACCAAGTTTACATAAAACTAGCCAGCACCCTAGTGTTAAAACTGCTACCATGGAAGTTTATGTAAAGTACTAAAGTAGTTGTTACTAATTATTACAATGTATCAGAAAGTGTCTTAGCAACTCATATTACGTCTGCTGGGCCTTTTCTTTGATTGTTTTTCTTCTTCAGTATATAACTGTTTTGCTTATTGAAGACATTTATTTTGTGTTTCCCTTATCTTTGCCACTGAACAAAGCAATACAATTACAAGGCAGCCAATTTCCCTTTTCTCCTTTCTTCGAGGAGTCAACATGATAAAGTATTTGGTTCACATTACTGCTTTGCCAGTGTCACAGAGATAAATATCAATAATCAAATAAAAAAGCACCACCACCATCAATATAGATTTGGCCATTGTTGTTTTGGTTCTGTCTGACCTTGACCTATAGGCAATTCACTATAACTATTTGTTTGCCTTTACAGAAAAGCTTTTTCACCTGGATGTGTGAATGATGACAGATCTGGGGAAATTTTGACATTGGTACTGTTTCATGCAAGCGTTGGGACAGAAACCTGATATAGTGCTATCTCTTGATACACTTTTCTCCCTTTAGATCCAGACTAAATGGACTTCTATTTCCTCTCAGGATTAGGTAGTAGATCTGTTTTAGGTACTTATAGGCAAGGATAAAGCAGCAGAAGTGCTCAGGCTCCTTACAGGGTTGGATGCTGGGGCCGGGGAGATGGCTTAGGTGGTAAAGTGTTTAACACATGAACAGGAGAACCTGACTTCAGATCCTCACTGCCATATAAAACCAAGTACAGCTCTACAATTTTGTGATTCCAGCAGCACTGGGAGACAGAGAAAGAGACAGAGAGAGAGAGAGAGAGAGAGAGAGAGAGAGAGAGAGAGAGAGAGAGAGTCAGACAGAGAGAGACAGAGAGAGGCAGAGAGAGAGGGAGAGAAAACCCAGGAGCTCATCAGGTAGCTACTGTAGCCAAATCAAGAGCTCCAGATTTAGTGTGAGACACTAGAAGTTAGGTGGTGAGTGATTGAAGTAAACGTGTAGTATTGAGCTCTGGGCATGCCCATCCATGTGAACACACACATGCACATACACACACACACACACACACATACACATGCTTTGTTATGTTATATAAGCTTTGAATATTATACAATCTAAAGTTCCTATGTGGGAATATCTTTGATAATATGATAGAGCCCATCAGCAAATGATTTACACAAAATTGAAAGCAAAATGGTAAAGATAATTAAGAAAATGTTACCTCTTCTCTCTCTCTCTCTCTTTCTGTGTGTGTGTGTGTGTGTGTGTGTGTGTGTGTGTGTGTGTGTGAGAGAGAGAGAGAGAGAGAGAGAGAGAGAGAGAGAGAGAGAGAGAGAGAGGTTGACATTGGAAGCATCTTCCTCTACCGATCTTTATTTTATGTCTGGGACAGGGTACCTCACTGAATCCAGAGTTTACTGATTGGTTGTTGGCTAGCCAGCAAGCCCCAGGAGTCTACCTGTTTCTTCCCTGCCGGGAGTGTTACCATTGCACCTCGAAGTGCCGACCTGTTACACAGGTGCTAGTGGTCCAAACTCTGGTTTTCACGCTTTCGCAGCAGACTCTTTTCCCTCTGAGTCTCCCTCCTTGACCACATGTGCACCACACCCTCTCTCACTAATTAATACCTCTTTCTCCTCTGTCCTTGCTTGTCTGCACCATCAACTATGACTTCTACCTTCTGTCATGCTCCTTTGGACACCGATGTGTTATACATATCTCACATCCCATTATTCTCTCTATATGTGACTATCTTTCATTTCTCAATAAGCAGCATGAATCTTTTTTGAAAAGGGGTCTGGATGTATTGAAAGGTACTCACATTCCAACAACATGTTTTAATAAATTTGAATAGAGTCAAAAATAGAGACCTTGTCTGGGACACCGATGAGATGTGGCATTGAGTCACCCACTTTCCCTCTTGGAAGAAGAACAGGACAGTGTTTGTCATTCTATACCTGCTATGAATTTGATGAAGGGAATGAGATCTTTTCCAGGTCTCTTTGGCTGCTCAGAGTAAAGGAGCATTGTTGACATCTGGGCTGAGGTACACTCTGAATCATGAAGTAACCATAAAGTAAGGGAGACAGAAGATTGCTTTCTGAAGTTATAAAGTCTCCACCAAAGGTTTCCAGCTTGAAATCTTTTATCTGACAAGTTATAAAAGGTAAAGGAACATCAAGTGAATATTGCCCAAGCCAGTCACTGATCCACATCACTCAGTGAGATGGCACAGAGTTCTAAGTAATCTGTCAAAAGTGTAAAGAAATAGCCCAAGGGCTAGACCTCCTTTTTGCCATGCTGATTAGCCCTTTCTCACAGCTAAACCAGCTCAAACCAGCTGTATCGTTAGGCCACAATACCTCCCTGCCTTCTTTGCCTGTACCTCATGCACTTGGTTGCATACAAACTGGCCTCCTTCCACATGACTTCTCTGCCTGTTTGCTCTCTCATGGTCCAGAGTAATTGTTTCCTACTTTTAATGCCCTTCATAGCTAAATTGAAGGAGCTTATTTTAATCCATTTTTAGTATGTGCCCAATGTGAATAATTCGATTTGAAAGTTGGGGCTGAACAGATGGATAGGTGGAAGGAATGACCGTTTCTGCCTGGGGTAGCTGGGAAGTTTCCATGGACGGGCTGTTCGTGAAGGATGTCTAGACATTTGTGAATAGGGAAAAGAGAAGGGTCTACATAGGAAGAAGAGTATATTGAACTAATATAAATGGATGGGGAATAAGAAGAGGAATGGATGTTTTATGTACAATGAAGGAGGGAGGGACGGTGGAATATGACGGCTGATGAGATGTTGTGGTCAGATAAGATGAAATTAAGTTATTAAGGGTTTAAAAGCCAGAATTGAGCAGAAATTGAAGCATTACCATTTCTTAGGTAAGCACCTGATGTAATAAACATTGACTGTGTGTTCGCAAACAATATAAAAGATTAAAACAATTGCCTTCCCTTGGTGAACTCCATATGGTATTGTCAAGTTTCCACGCTGCATAAATGTCATATATTTGAAAAATTAAGAATACACATAGACTCCTGGGTACTATTTTAGAAACAGTATACAAAAAATTAATACAGGCAGAGGCAGACAAATGGCTTCACAGATGAATTTGCAGTAAAATTGATTTTTATGAATTGCAGTGCTTTTGGGAGCTCTGGGCATTTTTGTTTAAATGACCTTTAATGTGGTCTTTGAGACTGGAAATGACACTTCTAATCTCCTGGTAATTTTGACCCTATAATTTCAGATATCTGAAGAGTAAGTGGCTATTGTATCATAAGAACAGGCTCAGAGACAGGCCTAGAACTCTTGGGGGAAAGCAAGTAAGGGCAGGGCAAGCATTCTAACACAGGTTCAGGAAGAGACCTAATATTGCATCTACACTGAAACATGTATGACTAGCATGGTTCCCTTATGGTTTGTATCCACTCATTCATTCAGTCAACACGAAGATGTTGCCCCTTTAGTCGACAATTATTCTTCTTCCAGTTCCATACCAAATTTGTATACCTTGAATTAAAAAGTTGAAGACAAAAAGACTCTTTGGAGTCTTGGATAGACTGTAGGTTAGGATCTATAAATCCTTGTGCACTTTTGTGGGTGGGATTTTGTGCTTGGTGGCAGACAAAATAGAATTCAGAAAGTCTAGCTACAAGAACCCCATATGTGCCTTCACCAGTAAGCAGAGAAGCAGTGCTTTGTCTACAGGGCCTGTCTTAGTTAGAGTTTGCATTGGTGTGAAGAGACACCATGAGCAAGTCTTTTAAAGAACAACATTTAATTGTGGCTGGCTTACATTTTCTTAGGTTTAGTTCATTATCATCATAGGAGGAAGCATGGCCGCACC
>JADRCD010235017.1:0-26450 GCA_019843815.1 Montemys delectorum
AAAAAAAACTGGCTGTAGACAGCATACAAGGCAGGGACCCCAACATCTAGCCATCCAACAGTTGCTCAGCAGAGTCCCAACAGCCAGCCACCTAGCAGGGGTTTAGTGAGGCCCTAATATTCAGCTATCCAACAGGTCACTGGGGGGGGGGGGCAATATCTAGGCATCCAGCAAATGTCTAGTGGGGCCCCAACATCTAACTTACTAGAACTCAGTATCAGAAACTCACTTAGTCAAATGTGTCCTGACCCCTCCATGTCCCTTCACGCCCCACCCCTACCTTCAGCCATTGTGGCCAGCACCACTACCACCACTACCACCCTGTCCCCAATTTCTCTGGGACCCCTTGACACTTCCCCCTTAAGACTCCCCCCACTGCTTTGCTTCATGTCTCAGAACATTCTATGATCAGGATCCCCAAACACTAGTGGCCTCCAACGTCAGGCTGGGGGCTCATCTCTTCCCCAGCCCTACCTTACTGCATGGAGACCCCGTCTTACTTAGGTCGCTATTGCTATGATGGGACACCATGGAGAAAAGCAAGCTGGGGAAGAGAGGGTTCATCTGGCTTACCCTTCCACACCATAGTCCATCAGTAAAGGGATTGAGGGCAGGAACTCAAGCAGGGCAGGAACCCGGAGTCAGGAGCTGATGCAGAGGCCATGACGGGGTGCTGCTGACTGACTTGCCTGCTCGTGGCTTTCTTATATGAATCACCCAGGACCACCAGCCCAAGGGTGGCCCTTCCCTGTCAATCACTAATTAAGAAAATGCCCTATAGCCTGATCTTAGGAAGGTATTTTCTTAAGTCAGACTCCCTCTTGTCAAATAACTGTAGCTTCTATCAAGGTGACATAAAACTGGCCAGGGCATCCCACCCGGACACCTATTACGTGCAGGAACAACCCAAAGCACACTCCCGCAGTAGAAACTCCTCAAGAACCAGGGTCCCAGCACTGGAGAGATGGCCCAGCAGTTAAGAGCACTGGCTGAGGGCAGGAAGATGGAAGTGGGTAGGTGGGTGGGGGAGCGCCCTCATAGAGGCAAGGGGAGGGGAGATGGGATAGGGGGTTTCTGAAGGGGAGACCTGGAAGGGGAAAATATTTGAAATGTAAATAAAGAAAATATCCAATAAATAAATAAATGAATAAATAAATAAATAAATAAATCCACTTATTACAAAAAAAAAAAAAGCACTGGCTGTTCTTCCAGAGGTCCTGAGTTCAATTCCCAGCACCCACATGGTGGCTTACAATCATCCATAAAGGGATCTGATGCTCATAAATAAATATTTTTTTCTGTTAAAAAGAAGAAGAAGGAAGCCGGACAGTGGTGGCGCACGCCTTTAATCCCAGCACCTGGGAGGCAGAGGCAGGTGGATTTCTGAGTTCGAGGCCAGTCTGGACTACAGAGTGAATTCCAGGACAGCCAGGGCTACACAGAGAAACCCTGTCTCGAAAAACCAAAAAAAGGAGGAGGAGGAGGAGGAGGAGGGGAGAAAGTGTTGAGGTCCCTTAGACTCACCTTCCAAAATGGCAGAGGTACCAGCTCCGTCAGTCTGGAACCTTCCCACACACCCACTTGCACAAGTCTGATGTATTCCGCAAACCGAAGCAGTTCGGGGGCGTGCCCCAGACTGGGTCTCTAGAAACTGCATACCTGAGCAGGTCTCTGAGCTTTCATCTGCAAAAAGAGGGGGTGCTAATAAAGGCCACATTATACAAAGAATTTGATCAGACGATGCCTGGGGCAGAGCCGTTCTTACAAGCCTCCTTGGCGGTCTCCCCAGGCTGCCTGGCTTCTGCCTGTGACCTGAGGCAGGATTTGTGTGGGTGTCTGACTTGTTCCTAACTCACTGTATTCCCACGGAGATAAAGGAAATGGGGTGCTGGCCCAGGAGGGCTGCAGCATACACAGGAGAACCAGGAAATCCATCATCAGAATTGGGGTAAAATGTGCAGTGGGGGAGGGGGCAGCCCAGGATGCTGGGCTTGGTCAAGAAAATTTCCTAGAGGGGAGTGCCCCAAGCCAGTCCTCAGGGGTGGCTAAATATCAGGAGGGAAGAGGGAAAAAAGAGAGAGGGTCTGGGGAGGGGTGTGGGGCAGAGTCCTGGTCCCTTACAGGAAGTGCAGTCTACTTGGGTAACCAGAGCAGAAAAAGGTGGGAAAAGGAACTAGGAACCAACTAGAGCTAAAGAGAGGTCAGATCGCCAAGGGTTTCTGGTGCTCACTTGACAAGACAGTCTGGTGTCCTGACCAGAACCTTAGATGGAAACAGGACAACCCTGGAAACGCTGGTGAGGTGTGGGTAACATACGTCATCGGCGTCATTCCTAGCTCGGCCTCCATGTTGATCTTTTGGTTTTGATAACCACACCACACAAAGAAGGCAGCATTGGGGAGAGCCAAGTAACACTCTATAAATTCAAAATAAATGAAAAATTAAATTAAAAATGAGGTGTGAGGATGCGGGCACAACGACTGGGGGTTAAACACACCTGCTGTTCTTGCAGGGGACCTAGATTTGGTTCCCAGCACCTACATGTTGGCTCACAACTCTTTAAGCCTCATCCCAAGGGATGTGATGGCTTCTTCTTCCTTCCACAGGCATGTGGCACACATGTGGTGCCTACTCTTACATGTAGACAAAAACATTCATAAGCATAAACTAAAAATAAGCATGTGATTTTAATGAGACGCAGACAGAGGGCTGGTGAGGTGACTCTGTCTGTAAAGAGCTGCCGGCAAGCATGAGGGTGCAACCTCAGATCTCACCAGCAGTCACGTACAAAGCCAGGTATGGTGGCACATGACTGTGATCCCAGGGCTGACAGGACAGAGAAGATCCCTGGAGCTCATTGGCCAGCCAACTTAGATAAATGAATACGCTTTGGGTTCAATGAGAGACCCTGCCTCAAAAAATAAGATGAAGGGCAAAATGGAAAAAGATATATGATATCAACCTTTATCCTACACACACACACACACACACACACACACACACACACACACACACAAAGTGAAGCAAGCTAAAAGTTGAGAAATAAAGGGGACACAAGGAGGAGGGGAAACCCTTCACTCTGGGATCTAGCTTGTGTTTCCTGATGGCTGAGAGTCAAGAAACTTCAGCACAAGTGATCAAACCAAGCTGTCCAGAGAGGCCAAGTTTCTGCCCTACAGACATCTCAATAAGGGTGCTCCAAGTGATGGGTGAGCTGTGATTTCTCAGGGCCCAAATGTGTGACCTTGAGTTTCACTAAATTAATGCACCTCTCTCATCTCTAAATTGAAATGAGACATGTTCTAAAACTACATTACAATTTTATTTAGGAAAGTCTTAAGATAGAGAAAGCCAAATCAGATGTTTTTATTTAATTTTTAAACTTTGCTTAAGATTCAAACCTTGTAAATTGGCATCCTTTGAATAAAGTAACTTAGAAAAGGTCACTGGATCTTATATATGGCCTTGACTGAGACACCCAGGCAGCTCCTATCTCTCTCTCTCTCTCTCTCTCTCTCTCTCTCTAACACTCACACTTAAATCTAAAGCACATAACTACTCCTATCTCTACTTAATAACCCAGCTAATTTCGCTTCAACTCTGACTGTCCTAAAATTCTCTTTGGTAGAATCAACAAGCCTGTGACTACGTGAGTAAAGGTTCCTGGGAACCAAACTCTACTGGCCACAGGACTGGTCTCTGTTTCTACTGCTGCGGTTTTTTGTTTGTTTTGTTTTGGGTTTTGTTCTATTTGTTTGGGGGGTTGGTTTTTTTAAGGTTTAATCATTTACTTTAAGTGTATGCGTGTTTTTTAAAAAAAAGATTTATTTATTTATTATACAGTGTTCTGCCTGCATGTGTGCCTGTAGGACAGAAAAGGGCACCAGATCTCATTAGAGATGGTTATGATCCACCCTGTGGTTGCTGGGACTCAAACGCAGGACCTCCGGAAGAGCAGCCAGTGCTGCTAACCTCTGAGCCATCTCTCCAGCCCATGTAGGAGTGTTTTGCCTGTATGTAGTGTGTGTTTTGCCTGTATATAAGTGTGTGTTTTGCCTGTATATAGTGTGTGGTTTACCTGTATATAAGTGTGTGTTTTGCCTGTATGTAGTGTGTGTGTTGCCTGTATATAGTATGTGTCTTGCCTGTATATAGTGTGTGCCTGTAAGCATGTTTCAGTTTGTGTGTGTGAGAGGTATGCGGGTACACAGGCAAATGTGTATGCACACATACACGTGTGTATTTGTAGAGGACTGAGTTGACATCAGGTATCTTCTCCCATTGCTCTTTAACTTACTGAGTATGTGCATCACAGGTGTCCCTGGTGGAAACAGAGGCTAGAAGAGGGTGTCGGGTCCTCTGGAACTGGAGCTGCAGAGTTAGTTGTTAGCCGCATGGGTGTGCTAACCACCAAATTCTGATCCTCTGCAAACCCCTCAGGTGCTCTTAACTCCTGAGCCATCTTTTTAGCTCCAGTAGTTTTTATTTGGTTGGTTGCTTTGCTTTTGGTCTGGGAGGTTTTTGTTTGTTTGATTGGTTGTTTTGCTTTGAGACAGTCTTACTGTGTGGCTCCGGCTGGCACAGAACTTGCTATGCAAACCAAGTTGATCTCACAGGGGTCTGCCTGCCTCTCTACCTCTCTCTCCCAGGTGCTGGGATAAAACTGTGCACTACCACAACCAACTAAACATTCATTTCTTTTTTTAAAATTTATTTATTATTATATGTAAGTACACTGTAGCTGTCTTCAGACACTCCAGAAGAAAGATCTCATTATGGATGGTTGTGAGCCACCATGTAGTTGTTAGGATTTGAACTTAGGACCTTCCAAAGAGCAGTCAGTGCTCTTAACCGCTGAGCCCCCTCTCCAGCCCTAAACATTCATTTCTTAAAGGTAGGCTTTACCTTAAGAATAATGGGGGAGACCTTGAAAGGCAGTAGTATAACCAAGATTGCGCTAAATACTATTCAGCACAATCCAAGTATGAATACATACTCTCTATGTGCTGAATACACAGGGAAGGGAAGCCAGGCCATAGAGAGAGGGGATCTCTGGGATTGCTAAGGAGAGTTTAAGAAACTGACTATACCTGGAGCAGGGAGGGGGTGTATATCTTTAATTCCAGGGCTCAGGAGACAGAGGCAAGTGAATCTCTGAGTTCAAGGGTAGTTTGAGCAAATTCCGGGTTACTCAGAGGAACCCTGTCTTGAAAAGAAAAAAGGAAAAAGGAAACTGGGTGTGGTGGGGTGCAGACGTGGAGGAAAGGGTGGCGCCAGACAAGTGCTGTGGATGTCAGGATGCTCCACCTGCAAGGGACAGAGTTCTGTTTCAACCATGAGGGAGCAGGCTAGTGGGTTGCCACCCATCCCTGCCCTGAAACCAAACCAAGAGTATCTAAAATGGAATTGACCCAGGAGCCACTGGAACGCTGGTTCCTAGGCTCCATCCAAACACCCTCTCTCATTTTTGGTGTCTGCTCACTGCTCAGCTGTGAAGAGCTCATATCCGAGAACAGCCTGTGAACAAGCCACAAAAGAAACAACGTTCTCCCATCTGCTGCACTTAGAAAGCCCACCTAGTCTGACCAGGTGGCATCCACCTTGATGCCACACTCAAATGTGCTCTGAGGAACTGCGGTTGGCCCAGCTTGGTGGTGACCCACCACGTAGCTGGGGTTAGAACCAGAATAAGATAGGAACAATTGCCCCTCCCCTAGAAAAGGAGTTGCTGCTATCCAGACTCAGGAAAGGAGAGCAGGCAAATGAACAAGATGCCATTGCACAAACAGCAGAGGACGTTGGGAGGCGCAGCAAACAGGAAATGGACTTACTGCTGGCTGTAAGGAGTGGAAGGCGCCTCCAGGATGAACTCTGCTGACTCCTCACGGATGTGAAGTAGTCCAAGTTCTATTTGCCGGCACCCAGGGCTTCTGGAGCCATGGCTCTTGGCATTGGTGGGCATTCCTAGGCCTTCCCTGGTACAGTGGCCTGGCCCCAAGCATGGGAGCTGCATAGTTGGTGAGAAAGGGATCAGGTGCGGGGCTGTGACTTTCCCCAGAGAAGAAGGGAGCAGGCTTCTTTTCAAGGGTAAGAAGTGGGGGGGGGGGGGGGGAAAGGGGGAGACTGGGAGGAGTGGAGGGAGGATCAGGATAACATTAGGATGTATTGAATGAGAGAAGAATAAACTTTAAAAGGTTCTATAAAGACTGAAGGGGGGAAGGAAGCAGCCGTTGGCCTGCATACAGTTTTGCCTCCTCCAGCTGGCTGCATGACTGCTGGTCTTCTCCATCTCCTCCTTTCCTCTCCCCAGTAGGAGCAATTGATAATAGGCTCTGTAATCAGATGCTGGTCTTTAAAGATCTCCCTTAAAGATGATCTTGGTGACTAGAGAACCAGCTCCCAAGAATTGTCTCTGACCTCCACATATACACCATGGCACATATGTGCCCATGCACATGTGTGAACCCACACACACAAATAAACAAACAAATAAAAATTCAAAGTTGACCTTGGACAAGTCACCAAAATTTTCTGATTGCTTTCCTCATATGAAATACGGGATAGAAACCTCATTTCATAGCCTTTGGGGGTCTTAGAGGCCACTGCCCAATTGGTTAATATCTTTCATTTTTCTTTCTTTCTTCCTTTCTCTTTTTGCAAGTAGCCCAGCACTTGGAACAAAGTAAACACTGGGGAAATGTAGCTACTCTCTTGTTTGCTGCAGTTAGATAGCTTTTTGTGGCTTTGAAAGGGTGAATAGACAGACAGACAGACAGACAGACAGACAGACAGACAGACAGATAGGTTTCATTTTTGGGTGATTGTATAGATGTATTTGGATGAACAGCTGGTTGGGCAAACACCTGTCTGTATAGATGGGCGTGGATGGGCATGAATGAGCACTGGGCTGAGAAGAATTTGATTGGGTGGATGTTTTTTTTGGTAGTAGTAGACGAAAGACTTGTTGGATGGGTGGATGGTGTGTGGGTGCTTGGAGGGATGTTGGGCTGAGTGTGTATTCAGCTGGTTGGATATTTGGTTTTTGGTGGATGGATGACTTATAAAATAGATGGATACACAGATGATCCATGTATGATGTATGTGCTGACTGTGATCCATGTATGATATATGTGCTGACTGTGATCCATGTATGATGTATGTGCTGACTGTGATCCATGTATGATGCATGTGCTGACTGAGATCACACTGCTCTGAAGAACAAAGGCACAGTCACAGAGTATTTCACCCAAGAATCCAGCTGGGAGGGGGAGACAGGGGTATAAGTGGGAGTCAGCCCTTCAGAAGACCGGAACAACAAAGGCATTTCCTGCCTTCAAGGAGTGCATGATCTGATTGAATAATTACCCGCTTCGGAATCTTTTTGAAACCAAGCCAGGTATAAATAAATCCATAAACACAACTGTTAAGTAAACACAGTGTTCTTTAAAAAGCTTCGAGCTCAGATGTATAATAACTCTGGATTCCAAACATCATTTTCTCCTTGGAGCCACCTCAGAGCTTAATTCCCCCAATTCCTCAGAACACACACACACTTCTTCATCCCTGCTGCTGGGCCTTGCATCCTCCCTGGGCATCCTGTGCTACCATGAGAGGAAAATAAACACAAGAACCTGTCTCCACCTCACACACCCACAGCTTGATGGCTCACAAGGTGAACTGGCCTAATCTGCTAAAGTTCTGCCTGACTCACAACTGGCAAACAGAACCAGGGGTTTCTGCATATCCTCTCTTCAGTCTGACAGAGAATCATATGCATGCTTATTTATAGGTTAAATAGGAACAACTCTGTGTGTGCTATATATGTGTGCTCATATGGGAGGATGCATGGGCATGTGTGAACGTGTATGTAGAAGGAAGCCAGAGGCCAGAGGTGAGTGTCTTTCTCAGTTACTCTCCACTGTTTTTGAGACAGAGTCCCTTATTGAGCTTACAACATACCAAATGCAACTAAACTGACTGGACCACAATCACCAGGCTTCCTCCTGTGTCCGTGTCCCCGTGCTGGGACCACAAGAGTGTGCCATTATGCATGGCTTTTTATACAAGTGCTGGGTACCTGAACTCAGACTCCCAGGCTGGCAAGGCAAGTCCTTTACCACCTAGGCCATCTCTCCAGAGTTTTTCCACAGACTAGACGTAACTTAAGAGAGGGCTTTTCCATTTTCTTTGTCTGGTTTTACCATCACACACAAGGAGGCCATCCTGTGGGCCTCAGCGTATGGTTGTGGGCCATGTCTGTCCAGAGGGGTACCCAGCGACAGAGCTCTGAGCCCATTCTTATATGTGAGGAACAATGGATGGTCCAAGCCCTTTGAGAACCCACATGGAGATGAGCCCCACCCACTAGCTCTGGAAGGCCCCTAGAAGCTCACTGGCTACCTTTAAAAGGGAAACTGCTCCCCGTCCCCACCATCCCCACCCTGCCCCCCAGAGAGAGCTCCTGAGCCAGAAGGAACAACATTATGTCTAGAGCCCAGGTCTTATGTCCTAGCTCAGGTGTCCTAGCTCAGGCCTGGCCAGAGACCTGAGTCCTGGGGGGGGGGGGGGGGGTCTGGGATGGCTCAGAGTGGTCTAAGAGAGGGTGAGATCACATTCCGAGTCTCTTCTCCGCAGCAGGTTTTGCAGCTGCTCCGTCCACATGTGAGGCAGAGCAGAGCACAGGCGAAGACACCACCCACCGCAGTGATGGGGGTAACAATGGTGTTGGAGAAGCAGCTGGGGAGTGGGCGGGGGGGGGGGGGGGGGTTGTTTTCCACAGAAGATGCTGGCATGCCGGGCGGGGCTGGAAGACTGCTGCGGCTGCTACTATCTTGGCTACTGGCATGACTGGAGGGCACGGGGCCTCAGGGAATGTGGCAGGGATCCACCCAGAGCCACCCTCAACTATAATCCTGATGGAAAGCCATCCTTGCTGACTGCCTGTCACGAGCCAGGCCCCACCTGGTAGCTAGGAGCCGGAGTTCGAGAGCCCTGGGTTCAAAATCAGGTTCTGTCAGCTTCTCCCAGTGCAGCTGCAAACAGACTGAAGCTCTTTCCTCTGTGGTTTATATGTGTGGTGGGCTTTGATCATGATGCCTCAGTCAAATGGCTGTTAGGAGGGTCACCTGACACTGGACAGGCTAAGGCCACCTAGGAGTCATTAGCACACAGAAGACTCATTGGAGAGGGCTCTTAGGAAGCACTTATGTAGAGCAGAGGAACAGGGCTGAGCAGAGGGGCTCTTGGAATTTCTCTGTGGCGTGCTACAAATGAGCTTGGGACAGAACTTACAATGACTGTGTGCAGCAAAGGAGTGTGGCCTTGACTTTGCCAGGGAGACACTCGGTAGACAACTCCTGGAGACTGCAGAGTGTGTGGCTGGCTTACTTCTAACAAGGGGCTCCAGCAGTGTACGGCACCCTCCACTAGAAAGATGGCGAGCGAGCCATGCAGTGGTGGCGCACACCTTTAATCCCAGCACTTTGGGAAGCAGAGGCAAGCGGATTTCTGGTTCCAGGCCAGCCTGGTCTACAGAGTGAGTTCCAGGACAGCCAGGGCTACACAGAGAAACTCTGTCTCAAAAAAAAAAAAAAAAAAAAAAAATGGCAATCGTAACAAATGGCAATCGTATCTCTGCCACCTCATAATCACCCCCGTCACCACTATCATCACCTTCTCTATCACCACCTCCACCAGCAGCAGCACCACATGGCCATTACCTTCACCATCATCATGATCACCACTATCACCGTAATCATCATCGTGTTCATCACCGTCACTGCCAACACCACCATTGCTGCATCACCACCACAAACATTACCATCATCAAACAGCACCATCTCTACCGCCATCCTCACTGCCATCACCATTACCATCGACACCATCTTTATTATCACTGTTATCACAACCACCACCATCAGCAACATCACCATCATCACCACATCCATCGACACCAGCGGCATCACCACCACCACCATCTGTTTACCCTCCAAAATCACCTTGGGAAGTAGATGCCAAGTAACATCATTTTTGCAAAGAAAGCAACTGGGGCTCAAAGAGATTAGCTGGCTTTCCCAAGGATGCACAGTTAGGCCTGGTAGAGCAGCCTTAGGGAGCTGGACTTATCCTGTGGTGATTGTAGTCCTTATGCCTCTTCACCTTGAGGTCCAAGTCCATCTGTCCCTTCCTTCCAGGGATGCGGAGATGGCCATCCAGCTGTTCCGTGGTCAGACACTCGCTCCCACTCGGCAGCCAGCTCCAGCATGGCAACACTGTTACAGAGACGAAGTCTACCTCTGCCTGATGCCCTAGGTGCAAGCAAGGGGAATTGAGTGCCCCCACTCAGGTTCTAAACCTGATTGTGCTTACTTCCTGAAAGAAGAAAAATGGCACTGTGACATAGAGACACCCAAAGTCCTGAGATGTCCCAGACCAATCTTCCTAGTGAGATGCTACTGAGACCACAGAGGGCTCTGAGTAATGAGGTGTGAACTCCTCTCCACCCACATAGCCCCCTCCCCTCCCATCATAACACCAGACTTCACTCCCATCCAGCCGGAAAGCTCCCGCATCTCTTCTTTGCAGAACCCGTTCGCTGTCCTCTATCTCTGCTCCTTCCCAGGACTATAACTCTTCAGGCCTGTCCTCCCCATTTGCTTTCTGTTGCTGTGATAGACACAATGCCCAGAACAGCTTGGGGAGAATTAATTGTCCCAATTGATCATAGTCAATCAGAGTAGGAGTCCAGGCCATCAAGAATTGAGGTAGAGGCCATGAAGGAACACTGCACACTTACCAGCTTCTCAGGGCTTCCCTAGTTTGCTTTGTATAATTCAGGACTACCTGCCCAGAGCTGGCACTGCCCACAGAAGCCTAGGCCTTCCCACCTCGATATTAATCAAGAAAATGCCCTGACACATGTACCTACAGGCCAATCTAATGGAGACATTTTCTCAATTGAGGTTCCCTGTTCCCAGATAACTCGAGCTAGTGTCAAATCAACAAAAATAAATAGATAGATAGGTAGCACAGAGCCCCAAAGAGATACCAGTTTCCTTAGGAAGCCTCGTTTGAGCACCCCATGTGTCCCCAGTATCCTCTGCTTGCCCCTCTCCTAATACTCTGAAGGCTTTGTAAGGGCAGAAGCCAGTAAGGGAGGGACAGCCATTTCCAGAAGCAGGATCAAAGGAGCTCAGTATAAAAACTGTCAGTTTTGAGCTCCTAGATACCTCTCTGCCCTTCTGCACTATCCTATCACAGCATCCCAAGTATATCTGTGACTAGCATCAGGTGAGTAGATAGATGGTGGTGTGGATGTTAAAGGACGGGAGACAGGGATCTGGTCTGATTTACCCCAGTACCATAGAGATGGTCCCATAGGAGACAGCCTTTGACCCAGCCTTGTGCCTGGTTCCCTTCCTGTCCCACATCAGCCAGTGGACGGTGAGCAAAGCATGAGCCAAGCATGGTGATGCACAAAGCCAGCCTTGGCTAGATAGTGAGTTACAGGCTGTATAAGACCCTCTTGGAAGGAGGGAAGGGAGGGAGGTAGGGAGGGAGTCAGGAAAGAAAGAAACAAAGAAACAAAGGAGGGCGGAAAGAAAGAAAACAAACTAACCAACAGAGTCCAGGGGCTACCTCAGATCCCACAGCAAACTGTGCCAAGCTTGCCTGCTTCCCTGAGCCACCCACAGAGCCTAAACCCCTGCAGAGCTCTCCTGAAGCCCTCCTCTTAAGGTCTTCTGGAAGCTTCACGAGCCTTCAGGTCCCACTGTTCTGTACTTGTCAGCTCTCCCCACCTCTGGGCAGCACAGCTCTTTGGGGTGGTGAGCGTGGGAGGCTGGCACCCGGGAGGTTGCAGGTTGGAAGTAAAATTCTAATCAAATACCGAATCCCTGGCCTTCTCCCTCTGCTCTGAGGAAGGTGTTTCGGCTGAGTTATTACTAGTTTGTTCTCAGAGAACTCTCTGAGGCTTTGGAGCTAAGGGGAACTTGCAAGGTTGGGGGATAATGAGAATCTCTTCCCTCCCGCTTCCCCCAGGCTGCTTCTTGCTTTTATTATTGCCTCTCTCTGTCTCTCATGGTGACAGGACCTTCAAGGAGATGGCTGCATTTGGCCCATCTTAAAGTCACAAATAGCTGGAGGTGCCAAGCTGTCAGAACTCCCCCCCCCCCACCCGCAGGCTGGGAACAGCTGGGGGGCGGGGACAGTCAGTCTGTTATATTGGAGACCACTGGGAGTGGCCACTGGGGAAGGGACAGCCTTTCTCCGAAGCAAATATCAAAAGGGTTGAAGATGAAAGCTGTCTCTTCGTTGTTTGCTTTTATTCTATATTGTTCAGGCTAGCCTAAAACTCACTACCTGCCTGAGGATGACCTTGAACTCCTAATCCTCTCGCCTCCATGCCCACTAAAGATTGAAATCACAAGGATGCATCACTATCGAACCCAGGCACTCTACCAACTGAGGTACATCCCTAGGCCCTCCCCCAAACCGAGAAGATCTTGAGTCCTCTCTTCATAGATCTACCTTTGATCGGAGTCACCTTTGAAGTCCCTCCTAGACCTGGGCACCCCAGTTTCCAGTCTTACCCCTGCACCCACTCTCTAGTCTACCCAGTGGCCCAAATGAGCTGCAGAAAGCATACAACATGCCACGCATTAAACTCTCCCCACTGAGGCCAGAACTGAATCCAGCTCCCTGGCCTGGCCTGGGAGGTACTGCCTGCTCAGGCTCCTACTAATCCACTCAGACGCCCTTCCTTCTTCACCTGTCTCTAAGCCCGAGATGCCTGGTGTCTTCCTGTGCCCAGAACATGCCAACTCTCTTCCTCAGGTCTTGTGGCAAAAGCCACTTCCAAAGGGGGCTTTTCCCCATCTACCCGTTCTGAAGTGACACCTACCCCCTGTCACCACAGTCCTGGTTACCCATGCCCAACTCTGGGCTCACTTTGCACAGCATCGGTAAAACTCACAGAGTTTGGTGAATTACCTAACCTGGAATCATAGTCCCTAAATATCCTTCCCTGGGTGGTGCTGGGGCTGAGCATGGGCTGGAGGGAGAGGGTGCGCAGCTTTGAGACTCATTTGTGTGCAATCTGGGAGCGGAGTGAAAGGAAACAGCTAGGTTTGCAAGTCACTACTCTGCTGGCCCATGCCCCACCTCCACCAGCCATCTCTCCCTTCCATTGCCCAGCCCTGGGAGAGTAGGTGGAGCTCTGTGGTGAAGGGTGCCAGGAGATCACCTGGGAAGAGGTTGGAGGTCACGTGAGACACGTGCAGCAGGTCCTCATTTGTGTTCGTGAGGTTTTGTCAGCTTGCCCCAGACCTATTCAGATACCTGGGAAGAAGGAACCTGGATGGAAGTGCGGCCTCCATCAGATTGGCCTCTGCACATGTGTAGAGGGGTTTTTGTTGGTTACTGATGGATGTGGCAGGCCCCAGCCCACTGCGGGCGGTACTATCCCAAAGCAAATGGCCCTGTGATCTTTGCTTCCGTCGTATTTGCCTCCAGGCTCCTGCCTTGGCTTCCCTGGTGATGGACATGTGAGCTAAACAAACCCCTTTGGTCAGCGTTCATCACAGCGACAGAGAAGCAAGCCAGAACATCATTTTTCCTTCCCCTGCCCACGCCCAACTTTCCCTCCCTGCTGAACCGCAGCCACCCCACCTAACCCCCGACACAGAGGCAGCTGCCTGCATAGCCACCCACCAGTTCACATTCCAGTGAGCCCATAGGAAAGCCCTGATCCTGCCCCACCTGGGGTAACACCACAGAGCAGGTGGAAGCCTCGGCCCTCGCTGGAGGCGCGCCTTTCCGGCTAGCGTGCACTCACGGCGCTCCTTAGCTCCTTACTGCACCCACCGTTGCTAAGAACCTGACTAGCAAAGGTCCCAGCTGCCTTTTCTCAGCGGTATCCCCAGCATGGAAAACAGCATCTGGTACACAATTGGGCACTCAATAGTTATGAAGGGCTGATGAGTACTGTGAGCTGGCACTCTGGTGACTAAGGAGCCACTGGGGAAGGAAGAGATGATCAATCTCAGACACACTGTGTACTTGCCTACCAGGTACATGGCCCCAGGGAGATCCTACTCCTTCTGCTTCAGACTGTACCCTTCTCAACGTGGGCCTTAGCTCGTGAGCCCCCATCCCTCCCTCTCTCTGCCATGCCCTCTAAAGAGTGGCCTCTGTCCCCTACTCCTTCTTCTAACCATTCCCTAGGATCTGGTTTCTGTCTCATGGTCACACAGGTGGCCATGACCAAGATCACTGGGGACTGCAACCAGTCTCCTCTTTTTCTGCTAACCACAGTCCCCTTTTCCCTCCTCTCTCTGAGTGGGCCTCTGCCGATTTCCAGTCTTCCCTTTGAGGTTTTTTGTTTGGTTTGCTTTGGTTTGGTTTGGTTTGCTTTGGTTTGGTTTGGTTTGGTTTGGTTGGTTGGTTGGTTGTTTTTTTTGTTTTGTTTTGTTTTTTGTTTTTTTGAGACAGGGTTTCTCTGTGTAGCCCTGGTTGTCCTGGAACTTACTCTGTAGACCAGGCTGGCCTCGAACTCAGAAATCTGCCTGCCTCTATCCACCAAGTGCTGGGATTAAAGGTGTGTGCCACCACCACCTGGCCCCTTTGAGTTTTGAGCTTCTCTTTTCACGACACTTGAGATGGAACTCAGAGCCTAGATGGTGCCGAGCAAGCAGGCACTCTCCACTGAGCCACACGCCCAGCCCCTGGTCTTTCTCTTGACTTCCCCCAGGTTTCTCCTTCCAACCCCACCCTACATGATAGACACCCCCTCTGCCCATCATCTGACCCATTGCCTACAAAGTTGTAATTTCAAAAGGAACTCCCGTTTCTGCAGCTCTCCAGAGTCCGCCCCCGCCCCAACTCCAACAGCTGACCTCCTGAGACACAGATGCGTCTAGTGGGGATGTGTTGTTGTAAACTGATGTCCTAGCCATAAAGCTCCATTCCTTATGACACCGTGGTTGAGCTACGCCTGTCAAGGCTGGGGAAAGACCTGTGGGTGGGAAGAGCCTACAGCCATAGCCTCAGTCACAGGTGTCATCAGTACACACAAGACTTAGACATGGGAGGAGTCAAAGGCCTGTCTCGTAAGTGTATGCCCAGATTAGTGCATGAGAGATAAGGGAGGCCCTTTTTTTTCCTCCGTATTCTAAGCTGAAAGACATAGGCTGGGATATTTGCTGGAAGCCAAAGCATACCTGTAGGCTGGGAACACTACTATCTCACTATATATAGTTCATGTATCTGGGAACTATACATGGTTTCTTTACTTCCCTGGGGGAGGAGGTAGGGAGGCATTTAGCAAAGGTGATGGAGACCCAAGGGACATCAGCATGGGTGCAGTGTTTGAAGATTTCCCTGTCAGGCCCTTGATAATTAGATCCGGGGAGGGCAACCAAATGCCAGTCAATCTATCTTAGCCCACTCTGCGGCAGGACGCTGTGCCCTAGACACCAGTCATAGCCCAAGGCTGGGACAAATCCCAGCTCACTACACATGCTGCGTGCTAACTCAGCCACCTGGGTCTCTGCCTCTGTGGAAGGTGACATCTGGTGGCCAGCAACCAGTGTCCCATGTGTGACGCTTATACTCTCCTGGTACTTGGCGGTTTAAGGTAACTCTCTCTGCGGCCCTGCACAGATGCCTTCCTGTCTCTACCTAGCTGATGGGGGAAAAAAGCTCAGAAATGGCCAATGGCTGGACCAAGAACATGGAGCCAGTGAGAGGTGAGATCTAAACTGGGGCTGTAGAGAGCTGTCTGAACCATGCCCTAAGATGGCACTGGCTTCTGCAACCTATCTGCATGCACCATGGCCTACTGAGATAGGCTTGGTGTAGAGCATTTAAGGGCCTGAGGTGTTCCCCTCAGGGTCAGGAGATCAGTCAGGAGATCAGTCAGAAGATAGTCAGATAGATAGTCAGTCAGTCAGTCAGAAGATTAGTCAGTGAGAAGATTAGTCAGTCGAGAAGTCAGAAGTCAAGAAGTCAGTCAGTCAGTCAGTCAGTCAGAAGAAGAATGTTCAAGGTTCCTGAATAAACTGCTTTAAGAAGAGCCCTCGGGTCTTGTCGTTCTTGCTGGCCAAGACGGTCGCAACACGGGGCTGTCTGACTGAGACATGGCTCCACTTTCTCCCATCCCACCCTGTCTACCTCCCTAGTATGCTCCAGCATTATAACTTAATTTTTTTTAACTTTATCTATGTTAAGGTATATGTGTCTGTCTGTGTGTGTTCTCAGGCATGATGTGTGTGTGTGTGTGTGTGTGTGTGTGTGTGTGTGTGTGTATGTGTGTGTGTGTTCTCAGAGACCAGAAGCAGGTGTCAGAGTTACAGGTGGCTGTAAGCTACTCAGTGTAGGCTCTGGGAACTGAACTTGGGTTATCTGGGAAAGAAGCAAGTGCTTTTAAGCACTGAGGCATCCCTCCAGCCCCGCATGATGCTCCTGCAGGCTTCTATAAGATTTGTGATGGATGTGTAACCCCCTCTTCTCTGAGACCATAGCATCTAGAACTTGCCCTGTGAGTCCAGGGTCTGGCCACCTGGCTGCCTCTCAGAATACAGGTAATTTAAAAGATCAGGCAACCTCCCTAGAGGCCACTTACCTAGCACCAGGTGACTGTTTCACGGCGGGTGGATGGATGCATGCATGGGATGGATAGATGGATAGATGGATACGGGCAGACGGCAAGACTGTAACCATGTATACGTGGAAAACAAGTGCAACGGTAAGTGGATGGAATCATGCATGGAGGGATGAATGAATGGATTCAGGGATGCATGGGTATGTGGGTAGAGTCTGTGGGTGCACACAAGGAATTAGATGCATACATGATGCATGGTTGGGTAGATAGAGGATGAAAAATTAGGAAAGGGTACTCAGGCATGGTGACACATATCTATAATCCAAGCTAAGTCAAGAAAGAGTCAGGGGCAATAGTGTGCACAGGAGTTCGAGGTCAGCCAAGGCTACATGGCAATATCTTGTTTCCAAACAAAGCAAGTTAAAAACCACTAAAGGTGGGAGACGAAGATCAGTGCGACCTTAACAACTGTTATTGTGGTCCCAAGAACATAGTAGGCATGTAAAGCAATCCCAAGACAAATTAAGAAAAGCTATATCCAAGTCTAAAGTAGACCCCGTGCACAGGCGCCACAAAAGTCTCAGAATCCACAGACTCCTCAACAAAAGGGTCTGAAGAAGGCAGGGCTAGAGAGGTGGCTTGAGTTAAGGTTAAGAGTACTTGCTGTTGCTCTTCCAGAAGACCTGAGTTCAAATCTCAGCCTTCAGGTCAAGTGGCTCACACCTACCTATAACTCTGGCTCCTGGCTATATCAGGCACCTGCTCCTGACAGACAGACTCACATGCACTGGATGCAAGTGACAAAATTCTAACTGGATTTGATGAGGAGTCATTGCATACCTACTATGTGCTTGGCACAGGCATTTGCTGACCCGCTGGCCAGCTGGCTGGCCTTCTCTGACAGGCTGCCGGCCTGGCAAGCCAACATGAGGCCAGAACCACTTACCCAGTAGTTGGCATTTCCTTCTCTGTCCACGCCCTTGTCTCCCTGGATCCTGGAAGTGTGAATGACAGGAGTGGGCAGAGTGATTTACTTTCATTTCTGATGCTGCCTGCCTGGGGAGCCGTCTCTGTCGTCAGGCGGTGACAGTTTATAGCTGTGGGTATTTAAACAGCCTGGCTATTTGTTTCAACAAGCGTCGTATAAAGTTATTAAAGTAGCAGATGAGAGATGGAAGGCACAGCCTGGACTGTTTAGAGAAAGACTACTTGTGAGCTGTCATTCCGAGAAAGAAAAACATTGACTCGGGTGTGTTCTGGGGTGTCCGGGTGGTGATGGCAGAGGTACATCCCCTCTTACGTCCAAACAGAAGGTCCTCTCGAGTCTGTCTTCCAGCAAGTGTTGTCTGGGGGGTAGGGGGTGGGGGTGGGGTGGAGTAAGGTTTATTCTTTCCTAATAATAAAAGCAATGCACCCTCACTGTAGACGTTCTAGAGAGGGCTATTGATGTAGCTCAGAATGTGTGAGGGGCTGGGTTCCACCCCAACACTGCAAGAAAATTAAAAATAAAATATTTGGAATGGAGGGGCGATCAAGCTGCTTATTGTGGTGCACATATGTAACCCAGCGTTCAGGGGGGAGAGGCAAGAGGATTAAAGATTCTAGGCAAGGACCAATGAGAGGGTAAGGGTGCTTGCTGCTAACCACCTGAGTGAGGTCCCCAGAACCCACTGAGGGAAGAAGAGAACTGACTCCGAAAGGTTGTCCTCTGACTTCCACAAACACACACACACACACACACACACACACACACTAAATAAATAAATAGCTACTGAAACATTTGCTCAGTCCCATTGTGATGTTTTTACTTGAGAGTTCATTACAGGAAAGTAATCTTTTGCTTTGTTTTGTTTCGAGACAGGGTTTCTTTTCTTTTCTTTTTTTTTTTTTTTAAAGATTTTTATTTTCTTGTTGTATGTAAGTACACTGTAGCTGTCTTCAGACACACCAGAAGAGTGTGTCAGATCTCATTACGGATGGTTGTGAGCCACCATGTGGTTGCTGGGATTTGAACTCAGGACCTTCGGAAGAACAGTCAGTGCTCTTAACCGCTGAGCCATCTCTCCAGCCCCAGTAGGGTTTCTCTTAGAGCCCTGGCTGTCCTGGAACTCACTCTGTAGACCAGGCTGGCCTTGAACTCAGAAATCCGCCTGCCTCTGCCTCCCAAGTGTGGAGATTAAAGGCGTGTGCCACCACTGCCTGGCTTGAGAAACATCACTTATAATAACCGAATCTTAGCATGTGGTATGGATTATCTTACATATTCTGACAAATAGTAACCCATGAATAGTGCCCTTGAATGATATTTTTTTCTCCCTCCTTTACATGAGGAAACTGAGGCACAGGGTGCCTGGGTTGTGCAAGTTCGCAGAGGGCAAGCAGGTCTGTGACTCCAGCCACCCTAGTCACTGTCTGTCTCACCACAGGTGCCATCTGTTCCCCTTTGCCCTGTACATACAACACATATATATAATTTGTGTCAACAGGCTTCTGTTTTTATTTATATTTTTTTCCACACTAAAGATGGAACCCAGAGGCTCCCACATTTTCAGCAAGTATCAGGCGCTAATTTACAATCTTGTCTTCCATTTTTGAGGCAGGGTCACATGTAGCCAAGGCTATCCTCTAACTCCTGAAGTAACTGAGGATGGCTCTGGGTTCCTGATCAGCCAGCCTTTACCTCCCAAGTGCTGAGATTACAGGCGTGCACAACCTCTGGCTCTGAAATATTAATTCTCGATTGTTGCCAATAATTCCAAGTGCATGAACTAGTTCAGTTGCCATCCACCCTGTTGTTCTGGGTTTCCCCCTGCATTTTGGGAATTCTGTGCCTTCTGGTGACTGAACTGTCACAGAAGAGAGCCCCTGGCTCTTAAGGTGTGCATTCCTGAGAACAAGCCCACCCTGGGCACCGGCTGGCAAAGTTGGCCCCAACTCCTCCCTGAGCCCTGAAAGCAACAACTCCTGGCCTCCTCCCTACCCCCACCCTCCATGAAACAGCAAGCCTGGAATCAGAGCTCTGCAGAGACTCCCACTTGGAACTAAATCTATTACAAGCATATCCCCGCCCACCTCCCGGGAGGGAGCTGGGGGAGACAGTGTGGGCGGTTAGCCTTTGCTGCAGGGGGCAAGTGCCTGATTCCCCCACCGTACTTGCCTATCTCAAACCAAGCTTCTTCTGTGAGCATCAGATGACAGGCATCTAAGAAGCTTTTGAAGCTAGAAAACTACATATGCAAGAGGTTGTTATTGTTACAGCACAAACTCAACAGGATCCCCTGGGGACCGGCTCTGTGCCTGACATTTGTGCAAAGCCCCAAGGAAATGAAGACAAGCAAGAGAGTTCCAGCAACTGTCCCAAAGGGAAACATGGGCTGATGGTGGAGGACAGACCAGCAGTGAGGCATACCAAGGATGGGTACACAGGAGAGGGAGCAATGGGCTTCGGGAGCCTAAGGAAGAGACTCCACTCAGGTCGAGGGTATTCCTGAAAGGCTTCCTGGAAGCTGAGCCCTGCCCTTGATCTTAGCCAGAAGGCTGAAAAGCAATTCGGTGAGCCCTAAAGGCCAAACTGTAATTAGCTGGATAGTAAGGGCAGGAGCTGAGACGTAAGTAGGACATTCTAGAAAGAACGGTGTGGCCTGGGTGTTGTAGACTCAATGAAAAGAGGAGAGACATAAGGTAGACTGTTGTGTGACACTATTGCTGGGAGGTAGGAACAAATGTCTACTTACCCCAGGCAGGTTAAGATAACACAAGAGGTTATCTTGATTGTGTTAATTGAGGTCAGAAGACCTGTCCACTGTGGGTAGCTTCATTCCCTAGCTAGGATCCTGGACTGTAGAAGATGAAGAAGGGGCTCAATAGAAGCATGCGTTCAAAGACAAAAAAAAAAAAAAAAAAAAAAAAAAAAAAAAAAAAGATCCAACTTGGTGAGCTAGAATCCTGGAGCACATCTTATGGCTTGACAGGTTGGAGAATGTGTCTCCCAGACAGCTCAGCTTGTCTGAGCATGTGTCATCTGTTCTTACTGCTTAAATAAGATTAGGGGAGTAAAGGGATTAGTTCATATGATCAGTTTCAGGGAATTCCTGGGGCTTCTCAGTTGTTTACTTCCTGCATGATTTTTGTTGTTGTTTATTAAACCATCTTCTTTTTAAAAAGATTTTAGTTTAATTAGGTATGTGAGGGACTTGTGGCCCTCAGAAGGCAGAGGCACAGGATTGATCAGAGCTGAGGTTGTGAGCTACTCCATGTGAGTCCATTTGCTGGGAGTCAACTTTAAGTAGTTCTCCAAGAAGATGCTCTTACAATGGAGCATCTCTCCAATCTTAACAAGCTTGAGTTTTACAAGTCTCCCTGCTGGATGGAATATTCCATTTTGCAGGAAATTACCACCCTAATGAAGACCACACCCTCCCCATTTGTCCCATTCACTGTGGGGGAAGCCTGGAAAACGCACCACACACTCCCTGCTCAAGCATTGCCACTTTGTGGCCTAAGGGAGCCCAACACAGTGGAAAGGTACACTGTACAGCAGGACCTGGTTCATGGGACAGTCAAACAATATCGGGAGGATCCTGTCTCACCTTGGTTTCCATCCTCTGATAGCTTCTGTGAAGGTTGGTGTCATCAACCTGAGGGAACCCAGAATCACCTGGAAGATGGGCTTCTTGGGCATACCCAAGGGGTTATCTTGATTGTGTTAATTGAGGTCAAAGGCCCATCCACTGTGGGTGGAATCATTCCCTAAGTAGGATCCTGAACTGTAGAAGATGGAGAAGAGGCTGATCAGAAAAATACATTCATCCCTGTTTGCTTCCTGCTTGTGGGTGTGACCGCAGCTTCACGCTCCTGTCCAGCTTTGCTTTGCCTTCCCTTCCCTTAAACCTGAACCCTGAAATTAACCCTTCCTCCCTCAAGTTGCTTTTTTCGCCCTAAAGCCCAGACCTAGGGATGGCTTCAAGAGCAGAGCCTATTATTTATTTTGTCAATGGTGCTGGACATCCATGATCATCGTGGCTCTTCAAACAGACCTCTGAGGCTGGGGTCTATGGCTCTATTTCCAAAATGAGCCAGGCACTGGTGGCGCATGCCTTTAATCCCAGTACTTGGGAGGCAGAGGCAGGCGGATCTTTGGGTTTGAGGCCAGCCTGGTCTACAGAGTGAGTTCCAGGACAGCCAGGGCTACACAGAGAAACCCTGTCTTGAAAAACAACAACAACAACAACAACAAATCACCAAAATGAGTATCAGGGACTTCAAAGAGTAAGCCCCAACCATTCACACGCTGAATTCAAGTTAATGAGGACATCAAGATGAATAGCTGGTCTTCAGCCTCCTCGTGGATTCCCTTAGATAGAGTATTTCTCTAAACTTCAGCAAGCAACGGTAGGACTGCCCCCCTTGCATGCTGCGGGGGTGGGAGACTTGCTGAGATGTCAAAGAACAGAGCATAGAGACCGCTGGGCACCTGAGTTAAACCTGGAATCTCTCTGAATTCTCAAACGTTGCACTCACTGAGCTCCTTGCGTAGACTACAAGAAGCTCTGCTTTCCAGCTTGACTAGGACTCCAGGATGACCTACCCTGTCACCCTGTGAGCATCTCAGAAATGTCCCTCTGGCTGTCAGCCCCGCCCTGCCAGCCGTAGAAGCAGAGCCAGGTTCCAGTGGTCCAAGGAAACTGGCACTCTCAGGTATTCAGTAGGAAAGCAAGGGAGAAGATCCCAAAGTGTGACTCCACAGGAGACCCTCCACCTCTCTCCACCTCCATTTCTTCACAGTGAACCTGTGTACCCTGAAGCCATGGAGTTATGTTCATTTCCTCTTCCACAAACACTGACTTAGATGCTGCTCTACAGACAGCCGCAAACAAGACACACAGGTCCCCAAGGGTCTTCCAACAGTGCCTGTTTCCCTGAATGTCACATGGGGCTTACATCACTGAATCACTGCAAAGATCGCTAAGTGAGCAGCTTATCTCAGGGCCTGGCACTCCCTACACACCTGCCTTTAAAGGCATTCTTCCCTGGGAATAAGAATTGGAGGGCTTGAGAGAGGGATCAGTCATTACAGACGAGGCTCACACCTGAAAATATAAAAACTGGGTGAGGGAGCAAAGGGAAAGCATATGGGTATTCGGGTTATAGCTGCACAAAGCAAGATGGCTTGTTACAGCGGCCTGTGTCTGAGCAGACATGGTCAAGGGCCTTACTCCCACTGTAAAGTCTTCTAGACAGACTGTCTTGTTTAGCACATGATTGGGGGTAGCTTCTTGGTTCTGGGCATTGTCCCTGTACTGAGATGTTTCCCTGTCCCATAGTGGCCATTAGAAGTGTCTCCAAACATTGCCTAATCCCCTGGAGGTCCAAGTCAGTCCCCACTGAGAACTACTGCTCTAGGACTCTCGAGGGTCGCGGGGCTGTAGCACCGGTAGAGTTTATACCTGACATACATAAAAGCCATACATAAAGGTTTGATCCCAGTGTGTGTAAAAGGTGTACGGTGCACGATTGTATTGTCAGTGCTTGAGAAGTAGAGACAGGAGTTCAAGGTAATCCTTGGTTACAAGGATAGATACAAAGTCATCCTGGGATACCAGAGACCCTGGAGATAGCACACCAACAGACAAGAAACCAACCCTTGAGCTTGTATTTGAGAGTCTCTGTAACCCACTCTCTTCCCCTCCAGATCTCCTGTGATCCACCCTCATCCCCTCCAGAACCCCTGTGAGCCACTTTCATCCCCTCCAGAACCCCTGTGATTCACTCTCTTCCCCTCCAGATCTCCTGTGATCCACCATCATCCTCTAGAACCCCTGTGACTCTCTGTCATCCCTCCAGAACCCCTCTGGTTCACCCTCCTCCCCTTTCCTCCCAATCACTTCTCTAAGGACCCGCCCTGGCTCAGGCAAGTGTCCTCTGCTCCTGGATGCTCCTACCAAGAGCTCCATTCCCATCTCTGTTCCCTTAAAAAAATGTTTTATTATTATACATGAGACAGAGATTGGCGCGCATGCCTGTGGAGGTTAGAGGGCAGCGTTGGTTCTGCCTTCCCACCTTCTCACACAGTAAGCACCTTGACCCATGAGCCCCAAACTTTACCTGTGCCCTTCTGCCACCCTAGAGTGCCTTCTCTGTGCCACCAGCCCTTATCATACAAAGCACCAGCTCCATCTTACATGTAACTGTAGCAAGTGTCTGTCCTTTGCTTCCTGTCTCAAACACTGCCACCCCCCAACCTGCTACCAATAGCAATTTGAGGAGGGCAGGAGCTCTTCTGGACTTCCTGGTGTTCCCAATACTAAGGGCCAGGTGTAAAGGCCAGCTGTGAGAATTGTAACTCATTCACCCCTCAACATCTGTTACATTGTTACATATACAAAATGTAACTCCAAGGCTCACATATATGCCAGGTGCGGGGGAAGAGCCACAGGTGAAGAAGCCTTGGAATTAGGGTTAAGTCCATAGAGGTGAAAAGACTGAGTGGGGTCCAGCTGTTTCCACTTCTGGCTCCTTCCAGAGGCCAGTTCCTCAACTTCTTCGGGCCTCAGTGTCTCAGTCACTCAAGTCGAGTTAATCTATAGCAGCCTCAAGTCATAGGAGTGCTGGGCGAATCTAGTAAAACACATGCAAGTATGCCCAGCCCTGTGGTGCATGTCAGAAATTAAAAGACACATCACGGTGACGTTGGACTCGGATACAATGCAAAGGCCACACCTCCACGTCACCATTTGGGATCTGGTCAGCGGTCAGTCCTGGAATCCAGAATAGGAATTACCATCCCAATGCCACAGAAGAAGATGCTGGCGTCCACTGGGAGCCAAGTGGTGCAGTTAATGCCCCTGGCATGAAGGAGACAGGGGAAAGCTGCTTTCCCCGGGGCTCCCCTTGGGGCCTAGGCCAGGAAACTTCTTGGACAGTGAGAAAAAAAAAAAAAAAGGCTGCTGAAACTAGAAAGTGGAGACACAGCGCGCGAGGGAGGGGCGGGGAGGACAGGGAGGGAGGAGCGCGGAGGGCCCGCAGAGAGGCCTCCGGGGAGGCCGCCAGACGCGGTAAATAATTCACACAGAGGAACTGAAGATAGCCTTCGAGCTCGGGGGATTGGGCCAGGTCGCTAAAGCTCAGACGTCTGGAGGGGACTTGTGGTCTTTCCTGTCTGCGAGCCAAGAATTCTTGTGGCCTAGGCTGCCAGGAAAGCACAGTCCCAGGTGCCACTCCCCGCACTCAGGGAGGGAGCTCCCCGGAACTGCCCTAGCGGGGCAACCTGCCTGCCTGGCCCACATCTCCGCCCAGCCGTCCCCATGGCAACCGGTTGGCCTGGTCCAGGGTTCACCGCCTCGTAGATCCTTGGCCTTCCCTCCTAGCTCCCCCGCACTCGCATGAGGATGAATACCTCACAATCCATCCCTGAGTTCCGGGGGGCTGGGAGCCTCGAGTGTAAATAAATAATAAACAAATAATAAATAGCCAGCTGTGAGAACCCTACCTTGCACTGAGGCTGCCCGGACCATGAGCGTAAAGGGACCAAACCTAGCTGGATTTCAGTCCCAGTGGGAAAGTAAGCAGGTACCATTGCTGCTCCGCGCCTCATTGTTCCTTATCTGTAAAATGGTGTTGAGAACAATAACTACCTAGGAGAACTGCTGTAAAGATTCAGAAATTTAAATGGTGACAGGACAGAGCAATCATTGGTCTACAACTAGAGATGAGGGGAAAGATTTTTTGTTGTTGTTGTTTTTGTTTTGATGAAGGGGAAAAAAGGTTTTTTCCACATAGAGAAATGAATCCCAGAGAGACAAAATACACTCGCCAGGGACAGTGGTCACACAGCCAGCCGTGGCCAAAAGGAAGGAAATCTCGAACTCTTTGTGAAACTCAAAAGCTGGGTGCTGACAGCAAGCTCCCTGGGACTCCCCTAGAGGTTGCCTACACTTCCCCTGGGCCCACCCCTACCTCCACCCTCTTGAAATACAGTCATTCAAAGGTCACAGACCAGACGCTGTGGTTTCTGAACCGGAAAAGGCCTCCCTCTAGCAAGCACTGTCTCCCCCGTGCCAAGCGCAAGCCCCGCCCCCTCGCTGCCTGCCAGAAAAAAAAAAATTGTTGAATGAATATGGACTTAATTAATGAATTCACCAAGTTCATCTCCTCCATAAAACACCCTTCCAGGGCAAACTCCTGAAGCCCTTGGCCACCCAGCTGCGTCCCACAGGGCATCTCTTTCCTTGGCCGCTGTCTGCCTTCCCCGCCCCCTCGACTGCCCACCCCTCCCATCGACTATTCTCTTAGGATTTCCCAGGGCATACTTCCGGGTCCTCCCCAATACAGCCTGTCCTCCCAGTGACTTCCTCCCCTCTTGCTGACCCTTTGTCCTCAAAACAGCTGCCTCTAGGTCAAGGACCCTGTTCTAGGTGGTGGTGGGGGTTCGCTCCCCAAGTTAGGGACAAACCCTCCAGCATGAGGGGGTGCCAGGCTGAGGCAAATCTGTGGATCCCGGAACACTTGAAGGGAAGGCTGGGGGCTTCTGTCTGTGACTCTTGGTCCCTCTGGGGTGGGGCCTGGGTCTTTGGACATAAGATCTTTGTCCCCAGGCCGCCCCGCAGGCTTTAGTCCAGCTGCCAGGTTTCCTGGGTTACCAGCATTGCCTGAGATTTATTTTTGCATATGGCTTGGGAGAATCTCTGCTGTTGAATAAGGACAGCATGGTTGACTCCCCCTTCTCCTTCCCTCCGATAGGCAGATTGTGTAAACCAGAGAGCAGCTGCCTGTTTCCAAGAAAAAGATTAGACGCTGCACAGTTTCTAACCAGGATGACAGCTTCTCCACAGGAAGTCGCTTCTATTAATTT
>JADRCD010235018.1:0-24797 GCA_019843815.1 Montemys delectorum
TCAGTAGGTTCTTTCAATTCTGAGACATGTTTATGTATCTTTGTCTAGCCTTGAGGTCACAGCCATTTTCTGCGTGGTCAATACGTATTTTTAAACAAACCAAAGAAAAGTACAGAGAAAATGGAGCCCAAGCTAAAGCTAGACAGAGATGAAATTATCCTTGAGCATCCTAGAATGAAAGAGAATCTATGGCCATGAAGCAACCAGGCTCCTTGTGATCAGTGGAAGTTGAATCACAAGAGGAGAGAGAACAAAAGTTAGCAATCTAGCAGAACAATTCAGACAAGCAACCCAGTCCTTTACTGCTATGGGACACATACCACAGCAAGTTGTTGGACCTCTCTGTGCCCCAAATTCTATTCTGCAAAACAGGGACAGTGATGGATCAGGTACAAATAGAATGTGATCATTAAATCCATCAAGGACTATATAATGGGTGGTGTTTTCTGTGATGTTGAATGAGATTGTCCACATAGTTCTCTCAACTCTTGCCATGTTTCATGGTCTCGCCTTCTCCTTCAGCGATACTGTCCTTTCTGATGCAACGCTGCTGCTCTTTGTCCGGCTCATTGACTACTCAGGGATTTGCATGGGTGCTCATCTCAGCCAGTCCTTCCTTGACCCTAGAGCCTGAATCAGTCCCTGCCACACAGTCACTTATCTCACTTATAGATTGACTTGCTGGTTGGCTCTTCCCACCAAAATGCAAACAATATGAGGGCAGAAGTGGCATTAGATGCTTGGGACCACCTGCTTTACAAAACACTGAACATGGTATTGGAGTGAAGAAATGAATGAACAGGCTAAACTCTGCCCAAGGTTCGTTATCATCTATAATAACAACCGAGGTGGTGGTAGCCAATATAAATAAAAACTGCAGGGGAGAGAGGGGGAGAAGCATAATCTTGACTAACTCAGTTTTCCCCCTACTCTAGGAAATAGAAATTTTTAAAAAATTTATATGAAAGAAGTCACATGCATTGGGTCAAAGCAGATGACACTTAAAAGTTACACAGAAACAAAATATATCCAGCTAAGATGTAACTAACACATTCAACTTCACCATGATAAGACAGAGTGAACCGGGATAGCATCTCTCATGCAGGGATGGAAATTGAGCTAATAGACGCTTGCACATAACTCCTAAGTGAATTTTAACAAACAAGAAAGGCAAATGAATAGTTCATGAGGTAGCCTGGCCCTGCTGTGGGTTTTATGTTTTGAGCTCTGAAGTGGAGCTGCATTTAGAGAAAGAGACAGAGATCCCTTGCTCTGAGCCATCGCTGTCACTTAAGCTTCAGACCGAGCACTTCCAACCAACCCAGCTTCCTATGGCATAAGACCAAACACTGTGTGCTAGGAGACCACCTTTCATTAAGGATAACGCCAATCAAAGCTTAGGAGTAGGTAAGGGGGACCAGAAACCGAGGGCTCTCAGCTTTGCTGAGAGTCTAAGCACGGCTGTTATCATATTCTATTATAAATAACTTGTGTCATAGCTGCATGCAAAGCCACACACACACACACACACACACACACACACACACACAAATCATAATGCAGTGTCTCTTGGCCATATGGCAGATGTTTCCATATAAAAAGATTAAATAAAAGCACTCAGTGATCCAGAATTATCATTAGAATGCAGGTTAGGTTTAGAAGAACGAAGGCAATATGACTATCACCGCATTCTCTGAGGCTGCTTGGTTCAAACGGATTTGATTCCAGGATACAAAACTCATGTGAGTCTGTCCCGAGGATGGTATTCTTTACAGAACAGCAATGAAAAACATCGCAGATGTACCCAGAACACTTTATCTCAGTTAAATACTGACAGGTTCAAGTGAAGCTCAGAAGAAATGGCTAACTGAGGTGTCTTATGAAGATACTAATGTGCCTGCTGGCCTCAGGGCACACTCAGTCCCTGTGGCTCCTCCCACTTCTTCTCCTGCTGCTCTCTACCCTAAATGTCTCTGACTCATAGGCTTCCCTTCCCCAGGGTCTTGTCCTATAGAAGCCTGTCATTTCACCCATGTGCTCTTTGCTCCTCTCTCCTCTCCATCTTCTTGGTTCTCTGTCTCTTCTCTCCCCGACCCTCCCTTCTCTCTCTCTCTCTCTCTCCTCTCATGCTTGGTTCAATTTATTGATCATGTTTAGTCTGTTGCTTTCTCTCCCTGCTGTGCACTCTTCCAGATGCCTATGGCTGTAGTCTCCCTCATATCTACAATAGAAACCTTCTCAAGCTCACCCTGGAGCAGTCATTTCCTCATTTCATCCAAATGTAAAACTTCTGAGCATTTTTTTTCCTATCATCAACAGTAAAAAGTTAAATAATAGAGCCTCTGAAATTTCTACCTGCCGATATTCCAGTTGTAAATTCTGCCTTTGGTATCTGACGAGGAATACTTATCTTCTGTAATTCAACACCGACCTTCCTGTCTAATTTAAAGTCGTACCGCTATTGCAATCACCCTGTTGTAGTTATTTGAAATGGTCATGTGGCTCTTAGTATTTTGCTTTGTACAGATATTTTAAACTAAATTAATTATGTATTGGGTCTTTTCTATGTACAAGGAATGGTGTTGTGTTATTTAATGAAAAATAGTAAATGGAACTTCTATTTTACAGAGGAGGAAAGAGATGCAAAGAGTTAACTTTAAAAGCCACACCATTATCCGGACACTCCCCATGTATACTGCCAAAGTCCTTGGAGTCTTAGGTTTCTGATCCATGCCATTTTGGAAGCATCTCCTAACAGTGCTTTGTGACCTGGTGGTATTGCTTGCATCTCAAAGCCTAGGAACCCATTGTGACGATCTATGTAGACATTTTACATGTTCAAATGTCTGTCTGTTGTCCTTGCCACTACTTTAAACTCTACCTTCACTCCAGAGTGGCTGGGGCCACAAAGTTCTTTCTTGGAAAACTTCTTTCCTTCTCTAGGAACCCAAGGTGTGTGGAGATGGATCAGATGGAGAAAGGGATGCAAGTCCCAGGTGGGATATATGGAATTGAGGTCATTAGCCATGTTGCCCTCTGGTTTGCAAGTGAGATTTGGTTTCTAATAGGCTTCTATTTTGTATTCACTGAGTTCAAATTGTACTTTGCCAAGAGATGGTTTCTCTTTTCCTTCAGTGTCTCCTTCAAAATGAAAGTGACACTGATCTGTAAGGTTACCAAACCTCATGGCAAGACAAGATCTTGCTACTGTTATGAAGCAAGTTTACATTTCTCAGATGCTGACAGAAACATACTCTAATTCTCTTTAAAAATCAAGCTAGTTGGCTGTTAATTTAATTTTCTTGCAATGGTTCTAATTACCAAGTTTTTCTATAAGACCCAAACTGCCTCCTAAAAATGGGAGGAATATAGAAATCAAGACTAGGGGCTGGGCAGTGGTGGCACATGCCTGTAACCCCAACACTTGAGAGGCAGAGGCAGGCAGATTTCTGAGTTGGAAGCCAGCCTGATCTACAGAGTGAGTTCCAGGACAGCCAGGGTTACACACAAAAAAACCTGTCTCCAAGAAACAAAAAACAAACAAACAAACAAAAAGACTAGGAAGATCAATGGAGATAGAAGAATTGGACTGGATGAGTAAATAAATTTGCAAGCCACACTAAAACCAAAAGGGGAGAAGGGAGAGGAGGAAGAGGAAGAGGGGGAGGAAGAAGATGAAGTAAAAGCACGTCAATCAAAAATTTAGGTATCAAAATTAAAGTATTTCAGGCTAGAGCAAACCTGATAAATTTTACCAGTGAAAGCTTGTCACTACCTTTCTGACTCTAGAAATGAAGCATCAACCTGAACCAGAAAACTCAGTGTGTGAGTAAGAAGCAGGAGTTAAACGTGCCATTGGCCCTCAAGTGACTGGGAAAAGACCCAGAGAAGGGAAGCAAAACCACAAGGACTGGGATGGTACCAGCTTCCTAACTGTGGGAAGCTTCGAGATCCAAGAGTCCAGAGCTCTTACTAATTAACCACCAACCAGAGAGCGAGCATGGACTGAACCTAGCCTCCCCTCCCTGCCCCACAAATACACAAACACACAAATGTAGCAGATGTACAGCTCAGTCTTCATGTGAGTCATCCAACAACTGGAGCAGGCACTGTCCCTGAATTTGTTGCCTGCTTGTAAAGACTCAATGTGCTGTGGGGGAGGACAGATATACTGGGGAGGGGAGAGGGGGCTCCTCCTTCTCAGAGGAGAAAAGGGGGAATGGGGGAAGGAGCTTCGAGAGGGGGAGACTGGAAGGAGAAGGGGCTGATATTAGGATGAAAAGAGAATAAATTAATAAATTAATTAAAATGAAGTCAGGATCAGTCTTCAGAGAAGCTCAGCGCCTAGGATTGGTGGGATGGAATACCAGTCAGGAAGGGACAACCCAAACCAGAACTCCAGAGGTCAGAAGGGGACTCTTTGGCTGCATTTCCACTTGCTCACACATGAGGAATCTCTACGAAGCCAGAAAGAATAGCACAAGCAAAGGGTAGCCTGACCAGGAAAGTAACATTGGCCAAGACTGGGAGACCCAACGACAATGGCAGGTCTTAGCTCTTATTCTAGTCATCATATGGCCACACTAACACCCAAGTGCCTATTGTATCTTACAGTTTTCTGCATGGCTGAAGACATTTACAAGGAATAGACATGGATCATGAGGGGAAATGAAGGAATCAGCTGCTGAAGGCACACCTGGGCCTAGACAGTGCATGCCCAGGGCTGTAGTCTAATGGAAAATGGCCTTTCCTGGACCTGGATCAACACCTAACTCAAGATGCTCCTGTGGAAAACGGTTTGCCCTTGTCCTGGCCTCCAGTTCTTGGCTCTTGTTGGGAGACCTTGGATTAATTCTAATCTCAGTTTTGCACGTTCCCATAGCAACCCTTTGATCCACAAATCCAATGCCTCTGTCCAGGTCAGACTGTTTTCTGGAAAGAAAATTCCCATGCCTAGGCTTCCACATTTGCTATTTAAAACACATCTGAAAGAGCAGACCAGGAGGCTAAAAGGAAATGAAACCAAGTTTACCACATCCCACCCACTTCGTTCCTCAAATTGTGTTCTTGAGTTTCAAGGATACTGTAGACAGGGAAAAGGAGAGCTGGGGAGGTCTCACCTTTCTGGACAAATCTACTTCATCTTTTTGTGTTCAAAGGGAATTGCTGCCTTCATTCCTTGCTGCCTGATACCTGCTCTAAGAACTATGCCACCTCCCTGTCTTCAAATCCCCACACTTCCCAAGTGCATTCTTCCTCTTTCCCAATGTCCCTTTCTGCACTCACGACCAGATAGTTCTCAGCTCACCCTCAGGCACCCACTGAGCATGCTCACTGAAGCGATTCTCCTGGCACATTGCCCAAGAGCATGGAAACTGGAGCCTGTGCCTTGGATTCCAAAGCTGCCTCTGCCACAAACTGGCTGTGTGATCCTGTTTGTAAGTTACTTAAAACCCTGTACCACAGCTACCTTGTCTGTGGAAGGGAAACATTCTTAGTGTTTCGTAGAGTCACTGTGTGGATTAAGTGAGAGAAAGTCCCTAAAGCCCTTGGCACGGTGCCTGGCACATAGCAGGCTCTCACTCAATGTGAGCTTTTGTTATTAATAGTTACCTTTTATGTGGAGTTTTGTTCAGTGAATAGCAAGGTCAAAAGGAGATAAGAATTCTGGTTTTTTTTTCTTTGTTTTGTTCCTAGAAAGGAAAAATGGAGCAATAGAGAGGGCTCATGGACTGAGAGGTGAGGAGCATGAAGGTGGCAGTCTGTGGGAAGCTGGAGAAGCAGAGCTCCTCCCTGTTTAGTGCCTCTCCCCCTCTTCAACACACGCAGGGACAAAGCTTTAGCATCTCTAAGTCCTCAGGCGTGGGCTCTGGCTTTGCTTCTGGGTGAGCAATGCTGTGTCCAGAAATCACTGTTGAACACAATTCAATAGGACCTTTTAAACCACATCACAATGCAGCCAAACATCAGAAGCAGAAAAATAAATAAATAAAAGCCTTCACACAACTTTTTTTTTTTTTTTAACCAGTTTGTGGAAACTGTGAAAAAAGCTTGCTACGCTGGGGATAAAACAGACTTTACTCACCGACAGGGGTCTACTTGGCTGATTAAGGTTCGTCCCTTTTGCAGAGCAGTGGCTGCGGAGTCTTTAATTTCTCTGTGTAATTCCTCATGCTTCGCTGCCAAGACAGGCAGGCTTAAACCCTCTGATTTAAGGAGCTTAAGGTAAGCTTCAACTTTTCCAAGTACATCAAATGCCTGCCCAAAAAAAAAAAAACAACCCATACTTTCATTTTCTGCTTTTTTTAGTTTAAAACTACATCAATGTGTACACGAAACACTAGCGATTAAACCAGGCCATTCAACTTAGTAGTTTGATCATAACAACAGCAAGAAAGTCTTAGTTCTGGAAAACAGCAGTGCAGTTCTCACTTAGGGAACCTTGCAGCTCAGTCCAACATAAATAAATGTCAATGCCATAAAGTTACCAAAAATCACTTATATTTAACTATCTGTATGACGCAGATAGCTAAGACAATGGTTTGAAATTTGGAGAGTCAGATTGATACTTTGCATATTTTATACTGTACACATAAACAATGGATGAGCTATTAAAAACTTGGTAGCCTTTCATGACCTGAATATATCTGTAATAAGTCTTAAAGGGGAACTTCCTGACGAGCTATACTTTGAACCTGAAGCACGAGAGAGAGAGAGAGAGAGAGAGAGAGAGAGACTGAGAAAGTGCTACTCTCATTTTCCCCTTTGCCTTTAAAATATGACCTTGACCTATTCCATCCAAGGCATTCTAGGCCCACAGGAGGGGATTATAATTCAATTGTGGAATAGCGCAAAGAGCAGGAGCAAAGTAATAGTTTCTGATATGCTTAATATCAGATATACAGAAAAAAAATATAGTCCTTTCAAACAAACACATTCATTGTCTTACACTGTTTTCTTTATGTGTATGAGTGTTTTGCCTCCATGCATATCTGTGTATCACTTGCATGCCTGGCACCTATGGAGACTACAAGAGGTTGTGGGGTTACCTTGAACTGGAGCTACAGATGATTGTGGGGTGCCATGTTGGTGTTGGGAACTGAATCCCAGTCCTCTGGAAGAGCAGCCAATGCTCTTAACATCAAGTCATCTATCCAGCCACCTCTACTCAAGGTTTTTGTCTTAAAATCAGATTTTTAAATTCCATTTTTTATGCATTGAGAGAAAGACCAACTGCCCAACATAGAAGATGAGTTTACAAAATTAACATGAGATACAAAGAAGGTGTTTATTGGCTATTGAAGCTTAGGTGACATTAAGATATAGAAGCATTGGGCTAGAAGGATGTCTCAGCAGTTAAGAGGGCATGCTATTCTTGCAGAAGACCTGAATTTTGTTCCTAGAACCCACATTGGGAGGCTTACAACCTTCTACAACTCCAGCTCTAGCGAATCTTATGTCCTCTTCTGGAACCTACAGATACGTGAATTAGTGTTTATGTATCCCCCCCCCCCCCCCACACACACACTATGCAAACAACCTAGAAGTCATAAAAATAAAATTAAAAGTTATATAAGATACATAAGAAGAATACAGGGGACTGTAATTTTTAAAGCTATTTTTAAAAGATAAAGCAGAGTGCAGGCTTCCTGGGTCTCCTGATAGCCATTTCTGACCTTTGGCTTAGAGAGGAGATAAGTAATGTGAATCAAAGAAAGGTTGAACATCAAGAGAATTCTTCTTCCAGTCAGTACTACTGGAGAGAGTCACCCTGCAGAATGTTCTATACCACTCTGAAGAACAGTTCTATCATAAAAGGTGTATAGTACCATGGACACCAGGTAGTCCATCAAAAGCCTTGAAGTCTAGCCTTTCCGGATTGTTCCCTGGAAATCCATTGAGGTTGTCAGGTCCCCAAGAGAATGGAGTAGGAATACCTCACAGAAGACTGTCAGGGAGGAGTCCAGACTACCAGAAACAAGAACAGGTGGGCTAGTGGAGACCTGAGGGAGGCAGCGAAGTGGGGCTGAGTGCATTCTCATAGAAGTCAGTCTAAAGACGTCAGCCGTGGGATTGAGAATGGATGGAACATGTGCCCCAAGTGAATGGCCAAATTCAAACTGGACAGAACTGGAATCTACAGAACTCTCTCACATACTCTTTTATGTTGAGATTCTTTTCTTCCTCCAATGTCCTCACTTCTTTCAGGTTTGCTCTCTGAGTCACATAAGCTTTTTAAAGAAACTTTGATATCCAAGAATCCTTTAGTACCTGATCTTGTTTCTCTTGTAGTCGGAAACAGAGCAAAGTACGGTGGTATGCTGATGTTAGCGGATGTGGTTTTATGACTTTCTGAGTCTTCCCACAGCTCACTGAAGCATCACTGAGGAGCAAGCTCTGTTTCTAGGGTTTCAATTTTATTTTTAAATACGGGGTTGTTTATTTAGGATAAAATGGTGTTTCTTGTTAATCAATGCCTAAAGTAAACTTCTGGTGGCTAAAATTACCTTGGCTTCTCTTAAATCCCACTTAGAGTTTAGGGTTGGTGAATTGTTGCATGTTATATTTGTGCTTTGGATTGACAAATCCCAAGCTCCACCAAGGGAAAAGATGGATGGAAAGTCTACATGTAAATGTCAGGATGTGGTCTCCCTTTCTTCCTTAAAAAAAAAAAAAAAAAACCCCAAACAAACAAACACCTCTCAGTACCCTTCTACAAAATGGAAGAGGGATGAAGAATTCATGGTATCTCTTCTTGGTTACAAAGTTAATCCCATTCTGTTTTAATAATAAACCATGCTATGCTCACTGTTGTTTTGAAAGTTAAAGAAAAATAATGGAAGAACCTAAGAATGAGGGCAGATGTGCAGTACTCAGACACTGTTAGCTGCTGCTCTACATTCTGACCAATCAAACACATCTTTAAAAGAATCTCCTAGCAGGGTGCAGGTGCCTGTTACCTGAGTTTCATCCTATGGGGTTTTCTTTGTGACCCTGTCTTAGCAGCTGCCTCTCTCAGTCCTTCACCATGGTGTCATCTTCATAGGAGTTAGAAGCTAAAACTGCAAGGCTGTCAGATGCATGTGCAATGTCACTGTCCCTTCGTCATGATGCTATAATAAAGGTATGACTTCTGAAACGAATGAAGATAAACTGAATGGCCACATAGGCACTAGAAATAAGAGCCATAAATCAAAAGCAAAGGTAACTCACTAACTTGGAATCAAATGAGCCAGATTTTCTTTCACAGTCTCTTCTTAAATAGATCAATTGTTAGGAATACATTTCACGATTTTCTCTACATAATAAAGCAAATAATAAAACTATGTCAATTTAAAGGAGATGTCAGATTTCCTTTCATTAGCTCAACACAAACATTCACAGAACACCTCTGGAGTGAGGCGAGAAGAATTCTAAAAGGAGTTCCTTACTTAATGTTCTAGTTGGATTTTTGTTGTTGCAATAAAACAAGACCAAAAGCAACGTCTGGAGGAAAGAGTTTATAATATCTAAGAGATTAAATTCCATCATTAAGGGAATACAAAGCAGGAGCTCCAGGCAGGAACTGAAACAGAGACCAAGGAGGAACACTGCTCCTACATTTCCTTGTTGTCCGACCCAGAATAATATGCCCAAGGATGGTTCTGCCCGAGGTGGCCTTGATCCTCCGACAACAACCATTAATCAAAGAAAATGTTCCAAAGACATGCCTGTAGGCCAGTTTGATGGAGACAATTCTTCCACCGAGGTTCCCTCTTCCCAGATGACTCTCGTTTGTGTCAAGCTGACAACTAACCAGCGTACTTAGCTTTAAGCATAATAGGGATAGCTCTGTAGATACAAAAAAATAACAGCTAAACCTTTGGGCTTTAAAAAGAATCCTTCTTTCAAAATTTAAAAGTCTCTGACTGACTGAGTAATTTGCAAAGTTCCTTTCTCTCATTCTAGTGTAGAATTTGGTGAGGAATCCATGTGCCAATTCCAGACATGATCTAAGCATTATCGTGCCCACTTCTCCCAGAATAGAACAGACAGCTCTCCTATGTACCTGACCTGTAGGGAACTTGATATACTGGATCTCTTTGTTGCAAATACAGTACAGAAGGTCTTCCTGGCAAGAAGAACACTGTGAGCCTCATACAACCTCTCTTGGAATTAAAGTCTCCTCCCCCTTGGCCTTTCTTTTCATAGCCCCCTGCTTCTTCAAGCCTTATATGTCCAGGATGAATAAGCATTTATGAGTAGACTGGGGGCGGGGTGGAGATAAAAGCACAAGGACAGTATTCTCTCCTGCTGGGTCCTAGTCATCTGAACCATTTCACATGCTATCCTTCTATCCCTCCACGCGAGCAGGAGACAGGTCAGCTCCTTTGGGCCCTAATTTGGAAAAGATTAAGGAACTGCTTGGCTTTTGTTCTTAAAGAGGCAAATAAAAACCTTTCCTGTTCACTGTTAAATGTAGACCTGAGGTCAACTGCACCAAATCAAACATAGATGGTATCAGGAAATGGCATTTTTTATTCTTTTTTAAATATCTAAAAGACTCATGATTTAAGAACCATGAGCCATCCAGCGTTAATTCTGCTGCCGTGCTGGTTCACAAAGATGCTGATAAATAACAGCGTTAGATTTTTTGACTAATAAATGTGGAAAGAGTCAATATTAGGGAACAAGAAAATGACACATCTTGGAAAACGTCCAAGGATACCAAACAGGTTTAGACCAGAGCCTCTGATTCCACCGCCTTCAGGGAGTCACATCTCCTCTGGGTGGCTTATATGACACCTGCTGGTGGCTCAGGCTGCTGAACTAACTCATGTTCAGGACATGACCAAAATTGCTCCAGCTTGCAAACCCATGAAGACTAGGAGCTGGAGGAAGGTGGATTCCAGGTCCCCCTTCCCAATTCTCCACTGCCTCCATGGGCTTCTTACTTCTCAAAGCTGTTTTGCTTCCCCTCCCCTATCCCTTCAAGTCTCCTGGTAGATGGGTGTTCCTATTAAGCTGTATTTAAAGGCATTTGCTGCTCGGCAGGTTTCCCCAGAAGCTGAAAAATACTGGAAAAGAAGCTTTAAAACGAATGCCTGTATCGACAGCATTTTATCCATAGGAGAATGAAGGAAATTTACATACTAACATCTTAGTCTTCCTGAGGCAAATTCATCTTACAAATGAAATGAGACTCATTAAGTAGAACTTTAGGTATCTCAAGTCTATTCACTATGTTTTTCTTTTATCTTAATAGACTTAAGTGATTTTCGGATGATCTTTGCTCTAGTAATATGAGAAATCATGTATGAATCATTTCTGTTTTTATCCCTGCAAGGAATATCTAGCAGTATCTATGGACCATAGACTCAACTATGTGCTGCACATAAGATTTGCCACATTAGCATGGCTGAAGCCATGTGGGATGCATATGGAATGGTAGAGCTGTGGCTAGCCACTCATCAAGTACTCAGCTATGCAATCACTAAGCAGTGCTCAGCTGTGCTATGCATTCAGCAAGCATTTGGCTATGCTATGCACTAGCCCTGTATCACCTTACTGGGATGGGCTGGCTATCCTGGAAGGACACAGAATTAGGATTTCTATTTTACAAATGAAGATGCCAGGTATATGGAGAAGTTAAGTACATATCGAAGCTATGCAGTTAGTAAACGTGTTCGGCCAAATCCATGCCCAGCCTGGCTCCAGGATCTACTATGTTATTTTAGCTGTCATGCTAATAAATATTTCTAAACTTTTTCCTTACTGCCCTATCATTTCTATTTTATACTCCAACTATACCCTTAAGTGTGTATATAATTCATCACCAACATTAAAAAATTATGGAATGTCTACTCTAAAGTAGACAGGGATTGTTAAAGACTTATTTTGAAGAGGAATTTCAAGTTCAAAGGCTAAATCAATATGCCATATAGCCATTCAGTCATGCAATATAAAAATTTTGAACACTAGGTGGCATACAGAGATGATTAAGTCAGCCTCTCTCTTGAACAGTGAGAACTATGACAGGAATAAGAAGAAATAAGCAGTCAATACTGCCTGGCGTCTCTGGAAGTGTGATACATGTGATATTTTCTTTCATATAACTTGACTTAGCCACTCAGAGATGACACAGAAGTTGCACTGGGAATTGGTGTTCTTTGGGCACCATAGTAAGTAAGATTTTCCCTTTTAAATTGATCTCATCTCCAATACTTTGGATCAATATAATCTGTTATGAACAACACAGTCTAGTGTTCTTTGTTGTATGAACTTTTCCTGGGGAGATGGGAACAAATGTCTACTTATACTATATAGGACAGACCAAAGTAGAATTCACTCAATGTCCAACCTGGGAAACCAATGAGTTTTTTGAGCTTACTTACTTATAGAACGTGGGCTAGGAGTGACTTCTAGGAGCATGGGTGACCACAAAGCAGCCACATCAATGGAGAGTCTTACCACAGTGTAGAAAACAACCTTCCCATAGTTTAAGAGATAGACTCTTCCCTTCCTTAACTTGCTGCACACACTATATTCACTAGCTTCCCCTGACATGAAGAGACTATGTGCACCTAGGTATCTAAGTACAAGAAGCAATGGCTGGAGCCCAGGTGAGGGGCCAATGAGATTTGCCTCCTCTACTATGAGAAAATATCAACAACCAGTAGGTCTTATCTTGAAGGTATCTTACAAGTACCCACAGCAGGTCTGATGAAGTTAAGAGCTGTCATGCTCAGAGAAACCACGTCTCTAGCAGATCAGCCACTCTATAGTTGTATTTCGTGCTTTCAATGGCTCGAATAATTAATTAGAAGGCACCAGACTGTTTGGGTAAATACAAAGGGAGATAGACAGCCTTCTTAGCCTCAAGGAATTTTAATTGGGCAAAGAAAAATAAATCTACCAAGAAATGACTACTACAAGGCTGAATATGTTCGCTGCCAAAAGAGATATATAATGGTGTGGAAGAACACATGGAAAGGACATCCAGTAGAAATGTTCATGACTTAAAGGTCCATTGACAGATTTACTTACTATTAATTACTGGAAATTTACTGGGAAAAAATGCTTACCGATGAGTAGGAATAAAATGGAATATCTCTATTTGTATTTGCAGTACTGGAGGCAGAATCCAGGACCTCACAGACACCAGGCAAATACACTACTATTAATCCATGGAACCCCCAAAATGAGTATATTGACAATCAGATGATTAAGCCTGACCTGGGTTTAGGGGTCTTGTGATGAATGATGTTAAAGACTTTTCACATTTTTCAATTATATATTTATTTAATACTTCTGTACTAACAGTTTGCCCACCTCCATTGACCATTTGCTGAGGTTGAAACCACCTAGCCTCTGAGCTTTAAAGACAAAGGTTCTAACTCATAGTCGTCATTCATTCAGAGGAACAGAAAGAAGGTAGATTAAATAAATTTACCTTCATCATCAATTTTGGGGGGTGAGATTTGACTTAAGATAATCTTTTCAAGTTCCTAAATATTTTTCTTATATAATATATATGTATATATATGTGTATATATATATATATATATATCACTATACATTGTAAGCGCGTGCGTGTGCGCGCGCGCACGCACGCGCGCGCACACACACACACACACACACACACACATGCATATACACTTCTGAACATGGTGTCCACACTCCTCACTGAGCCTTGGCTCTCTCTATTGTTTCTGTCACTCTTCACATGTGATCTGAGTTGTACCCCTCCACACCTCAGGCAATGGCTTAGCCTACATCTCCCAAGCATGGCTCACTTTGCATCTTCTGGCATTTTCCCCTTCCTTGTGTGTCATCCTTCTCAGCTCCACTCAGTGGTTACCTTCCTTGACACATTTCCCCTGACCAGGCTCTGGTAGGTGCTCCCCACTGCATTGGGCTTAACCCATCATGGTTTTCCTACTGTTCACCACTCTGTCTTATAAATTACCCATGTGGGTCCAGAAGGCTGAGACAATGCCTTGGCTTTACTCAAGTATGGGTCTGACTCTGGGAACCAGCAGAAGTACAATATACTATTCAGGATGTAAGAAGCTAGATGGGAAAGCAACTGTTCCAGTTATTTATAAGAGAAAAGAGGTGGCTTTTAAAAAGAGGAATCCATGGGGATGGAGAGATGGATTGCTGGTTAAGGGCCTGTGTTGTCTTTCCAGAGGACCAGAGTTTGGTTCCCAAGCATCCATGTCAGGCATCTCACAACTGCTTATCACTCTAGCCAGGGGATCTCACTTCCGTTCTGGCACCTGCACTCATGTCCACAGACACACACATATCTTTTAAAAAGATCTTAAATCTTTGAAAAAGAGGACTCTAGTGCTCAAGAATTAAACAACTAAATGTAACTTTTTAAAAATCTCTAACAATTAGTATAATCTCCAGATTTTTATTTACACCATTTTAAGAAACTCTTTCTCAACAATACTTTTTAGGTTCTCTATTTGGGCATGTTTCCTCTTTCAATCTGTTCAATAATTAGACCATCATAATTGTTTTCCACCAATGTGCTTAAAATGCATGTATTTTTTAAATGGTAAATGAGGAATATGTAAATGGAAAAAAGTACAGCAAATGTCATGCTTAATTATTTTGTTTTCATGTCAAACAGAAACGTGGCTTCAGGCACTACTGTCGAGTAATTGTTTTGAAAAGAAATCACATTGTCTAAGACACCACATTTGCAATAGGGATGGGGAAGCAATGGAAGCCACATCACTTCATTTCCTATGAGTACTTAGGGGTTTCTTTGAATGCTCCAAAATTCACTTCACCTTGCATTGATACTGGCCATCTGAAGATCAGAGCATGTTCATGGAATAGACTTGGCCTTGTCTTTTCTACTTGCTCCCCTCAGAGAAATCATGTGCCTGGGAACAGAAGGTTTGGGCAAAAACCTTGATAATCCAAGAGCCACACTTGACAGCTCGACAGATCTGGGTTCAGTCATGACTGTTGCATAAATAAAAAGCTCATGCTGTTCTGATCTTGAACACTAGATATTCATCCCTGTTCCAGTCAATCACAAACCCCAAACAGTTGTAACTATGTCTTGGATGGTCTACAGATATTAATAAAAATCCACAAAAATGCTGGAAATATAACACACATGATAATCCACAATTGAGAAGAATAAAAACTTGGAGGGATCAAGGAATGTTCTATAACAGATGTGATGCTCATATTTCAAGCTATAGAGGGACTCCTCTCCAGTCAGCTCCTACTCACTGTGATGGTAGTGGTACCATCAACAATACTTCATAGTTCACAATAGTTCATTTGTTGCTGAATGATTCAATAAATGGGTTCACCAAATACAGTAGCAAACTCTGAAAAGGAGGTATATCAATTCCTTAAGTAGCCCAGTTCAATCTTTGTGTGGGTTTTAGAGGTTGGTCTAGGACAAACATAGCAACATTCCCAAGGCCCATGTCTCAATATTGCCACCTGCTGCTAAGTTGAGATTCAAACAGCCAGCTTTCCAGAACAATACAATGCTCACATTTTCTCTGCTTGAGAAACAGACTCATGAATTCTGAGTAACTGTCCCAAACTCCAAGGCAAAAATAAGGTATCAGTTGGGTTACTGGAGTGGAGTCATGAGGCAAAGGCATCATGTTAGTGTGGACAATTAGGGGATCATTACAGCTTACTGGATCTCAAAATTTGGAACTATATTGACCAATAAATTTTCTGCACATTTTGCTCTAAATATTGTATTCTCAGGATTAGGAACAGTGCCTGTCACAGAGAAGTTGCTCAATAAATATTCACTAAATACAGAAATGTCTAAAGTTGGAGGAATTATTGTTGTGGATTTACTACACTGTTTATTCAGTGACTTCGGTGGTGGTGATGTTGGTGGTAGTGGTGGTGGTGGTGGTGGTGGTGTGTGTGTGTGTGTGTGTGTATGTGTGTGTGATGGTGATGTTAGTGGTGTGTGTGTATGTGTGTGTGATGTTGGTGGTGGTGTGGTATGTGTGTGTGTGTGTGTGTATGTATGTGTGATGGTGATGGTGGTGGTGTGTGTATGATGGTAGTGGTGTGTTGTATGGTGTGTATGTATGTGTGTGTGATGGTAGTGATGAGGTATGGTGTGTGTATGTGTGATGTTGGTGGTGGTATGGTGTGTGTGTCTGTGTGTGTGATGGTGGTGGTGTGTGTATGATAGTAGTGGTGTGGTGTGGTGTGTGTGTGTGTATGTGTGTGTGTGTGAGTGAGAGAGAGAGAGAAAGAGAGAAAGAGAGAGAGATGGTGGTGGGGTGGTGGTCATGATAATGTGTGGGTGTAGGGGGTGCAGTGGTGTGTGGGTGGTGGTGGGTTAGTGATGTGTGTGTGTGTATGTGTGTGTGTGTGTGTGTGTGTGTGTGTGTGTTAATGGTGGTGTGTAGGTGAGGGGTGGGGAGTGACCGGTAAGGGTAGTAATGGTGGTGGTGTATAGGCACATGTGTGAAGATGGATGTGTAGAGGTCAGAGGATGTCAGGCTTCCCACTCTTTCACTCTCTGCCTCATTCCCCGAGGAAGGGTCTTTCAAGGTACCTGGAGCTATGCAGTCAGCCACCAAGCTCCCATTATCCTGCCATCTCTGCCCTCTACAATGCTGAAGTTCCAGGCATGCACAGGACTATGCCCAGCTTTTTATGAAAATCCTGGATCTGGACTCCTTACATTGGTGCAGCAGGTCCTCTTACCCATGAGCCACCTCTTCAGCCCCTCAAAAAAGGACGTTTTAGACCCACTATCTCACTCTTTAGTAAGCTGACATTCACACATCCCAGTGCCTCATTTCCCCACAGCACCAACATGTTCTGCTTACTGGCATTTGACATAACATGAATGATTTCAGCCAATAAGTTTGTTTACTGAGTTTCTAATTCACATCTCTGTGGGGAAAGAGTGCTCAGGCAGAGCCTTCTTTGTCCCTCACAGCACTAACAGGCATGCTTGCCTATGTGCTCTCTCACCCCTCTCTCTCTCTTGTGTGCCAAGAATGAAGGACCTGACATCTCTAGCAGGCCACCTTTCTCAGTGTAGGCTCTGCACTTAGCAGTTTTCCCAATCAGATGTTATGCCACTCCCTAAGACAAAAAGCAGGCTTGCTTACTGCTTGCTAAACAACAGCAGATTCCCTGAGTGGAGAGTTCCTCTCCTCACCCCTCCCTCTGTGGGCATCACCCAGATTGGAACTGGGACACACAGAGCTCATTTGCATACTGTCACCCAGCTACTTTTTTGCTGCTGGGTCATCATTTGACCCTGACCTGTAACCTATGCATCTGCTTCCAGCATCCATGGAAGGACAGCACCAGAGCCTGAAAGTCAGGTAAACCAAATCCTTGGGAGCATGACTTCACCCTCAAACACAAGTGCACACAGCAAGGAAACCCAGCCTCCTTCAGACACATCACAGGCAATTTTCAAAGGGAAAAGCATAGCAATTCTGAGATAAACAATTGATGATGTAAATTAAGCACTACCCTTCTTGCTAGTATACACAGAAATTCTAGCCTAGAAAATTTTATTGATGGGCAGTGGTGGTGCACGTCTTTAATCCCAGCACTTGGGAGGCAGAGGCAGGTGAATTTCTGAGTTCAAGGCCAGCCTGGTCTACAGAGTGAGTTCCAGGACAGCCAGGGCTACACAGAGAAACCCTGTCTTGAAAAAAAAAACAACAAAAAAAGAAAATTTTATTAAAGACTTTTGATATTATAATATATATATTTTAAACCAGCCCTCTAGAGTTTAATTGATGAGTTTCCTGCCAAGGTTGGGTAGAGTGGTAAGATATATGTATTTGGAGAATCTAAAATATGAATCAGGAAGAAAATGTCACTTGAAAGTCATAAGAGGAGTTTAGTTCTTAGCTTACAGAGATTTATGCTTTACATAATTTCATTGTTTCTTTTACCTTAATAACAATAGAAACAATATACATGGATGTATAACTAACCATCCACTCTACAAACGCTGGCATTGGCCACACCTCAGTTCCCATATCCATCATCCTTCACACTGATCTACTAGTTGTTAATTTAGATATTATTTCCGTAAATAAGAAACAACTTTAAGCCTATCTGAGCACCATCTGGCCACAAGCTAGAGCACTGGTCAATGGCAGCCGACTTTATAAGTTGAACAATAGCATGCTGTGACATCAAACGATGAGATGACATGGGGAACCTAGGAATCTACTCTTTTCGGGTTAAGAAGTATGAGCATTCTGTTCTCGAATTATTGTGTGAGATTCAGAAAGTATCCACTCTCGACTTTTCCCTCCCCTTTCTCCTTCTTGTCTTCCTCCTCCTCTTCTCCACCAACTCAGCTTCTCTAACTTTTACAAGTTCCCTTGGGCCTGAGAATAATAAAGTCAGATGATAAATAGCCATGGCAAGGTATCAGATAATGACTGTAGAGAAACCAAAATGATGGGAGAACAAGAGAGTGAGAAAAAGAAGAAGAAAAATCTACTTTTTGCAAGACTGTGAGCTACGCAGCTTCTATTAGAAGCATTGTTTTATAGAAAAACATTCTATTCTGCTTTCCCCTAGCCGCTGACTTGAAAAGAGTTGACTTGAAACAGCTAGCTCATTCTGTAGATTAAAGCTGTGATGGAGACTTTAAAACCTCCTAGCTAAAAGTTGGGCTGCTAAAGAGAGAAATAAGGAGTAATTAGCATTTGTGGTGTATCTGTTTCCTGTGTGAAGACAGTAAGATCCTAAAAAAATTCAATTTGCCAAGGAGTCCTTCTCTAAGAGGTCTGCTGTAATTCCATCCTCTCTGCCTTAGAATTTTACCACCCAGATTCTCAAAGGTTTCTTGTACGTAAAGAATTTCACAATTAAGTAACCCTGTAGCTCACTATACACAGAGTGCAGGTGTTGAGGTTTCAGAGCATGAGCTGTGTATGTAAGCTTCCAGGAGCTTCCCCTCATCGGCTGCCTTTTATCTTGTCTACCTTTAAATTGCTGATATGTAACTGGTTAAACAATCCCAGTGCAGCATCTGGAGGTCTATGTTACAGTATCAAAGGTCAAAAACCTTCCAAAGAGCATCACCAGCCACACACACTGAGCACCACCTGTGCACAATAAACAACAGCAAGGCATTGCTCATGACTCTGCAGGCTGGAAGGCTGAAATTAGGGAAATCAGGAAGAAAAGGGGGGTTCCATTGTGAGGAGGGCCATGTCCTGGGCTGCAGACTAACCTCTTGTGCTCTCATGTAGTAGCAGAAGTCAAGGTGGAAATCCTATTCACAAAGACTCCACTCTCTGACCTAAGAACGTCATACTGTCAAGTCATGAACATTACCACCCCTAGGAGCACCCACTCCAACAGTGAAGGCATTTATTTAGCCAGGAGATGGTCAAGAAGGCCCATTGATGGTCTGTGTCAGGGATCCCTCTTGCCTTACTTAAAAATGTTAAAACCAAGGCAGAATGTCTGATGCGATGCTGGTTCGGACCTTAGGGCTGGCTTCATATTCAAAAGACATATTATGCATGTATCTCTATGTAAGAAACTGAAGAAAAATGGTTTAGAAGAACAAAAGTGGATCATGGATGTCCCTCAATTGGTAGAGTGCTGGGTGAGCATGCACAAATTCCCGGTGCTGTATAAACTAGGTGCAGTAATACATTCCTGCAGTCCCAGCACTCGGAAGGTGGACACAAAAAGGTCAGATCAAAGCCATCCTTCACTACATTAGGAGTTGGAGGCTAGCCTGAACTACTCTTTTAAAACAAACAACAAAAAGGGAATATTGGTAACATTGGTAAGGTTTCTTTTTAACTGAGTATATTTTATAATATTTGCTCATCTATATGAGAAACATTTTAAAGTAGGGAATAGTGTCTCTAACAAACAGACCAATAATAGCTCTAAAATGAAACCTTTTAAAAGTTATTTTCTTGTTATTGCTTATGTCTTTGTTTTGTTTGTTTGCTTGTTTGTTTTTGTCTTTATTTTTATAAGATAGGTTTTACTATAGAACTGGCCTGGAACAAGTAGACCAGGCTAGCCTCAAACCCACAGCTTCCTGAGTACTCGGGTTAAAGACACCTGGCTTTGGAGTTGTTTTAAAAATTAACTTGTTACACATCAAAATACAATCTCTTAGTTTTGGAAAACAACCAATAGCTAAATGGGAATATAATCTTAAAACCCTTGTGTGCTTCCTTCAGTTCCTTAGCTTTCCCTCAGAAAGTTAGCCTTCTGTGATGCGACGTGGCCAGCTAACATCATCGCTCTCTCATTGGTTAGACTGAGTCCCCTGTGATTGTCATCTTGGCTTCACACTGACCTTGTTAGCACTGGTAAAAAAATCATTTGCCATTGTTAGCCAGGCTTTCCTTTCCACCATGAGTCGTCTAAACTCTTCTTGAAGCCGATTCAGTTTCTGGTTAGAGAGCTGTAGATGTTCCTTTTCTGCCAAGTCTTTTGACAGCAGAATCCCGAGAGCCTGGCTCCTCAGCTTCTCTATGGCCAAATCCCATTCCTACAAGAGAACATTCTCTTTAGTGACTGCACACAGACCCTGTTGTGATTTGAATGTTTGTGCCACTGTCCCCAAATCCAAATGTTGACATAGAATCCCCAAATGTGATGATTTTAGGAGGTGGAGCTTTGGGAAGTCATTAGGTCAAAGGGTGGAATCTTTGTTCTAAAAATAGTATTTCTACATCACTTTCTGGTATATGAGAACACAAGGGGGAAGTTAGTCTGCAACTCAGGAGAGAGTCCTCATCACAATAGAACCCTTGTCCCTTCCCAATCTCAGCCTTCAAACCTCCAGAATCTTCCAGAATCATGAGGGATGCATCAGTACTATTTGTCAGCTTTCCTGTCTATGTTACTTCAAGTTATAGCAACTGGAACTAAGCTACCTACTTGAAAACCTTGATAGGATTTGGGGGACATATATCAAAAATCCACCATTATATTTTTCAATCATAAAGCCTAATAAGCCATGTAGAGGTAAATGCTACATTATGGGTTTGAGCACTAATATACAGTCACAGTAGAAAGGGATACAAAAAACAGGCACCAGAAGAGAATGGGGGGGGGGGGAAGGCAGAGTGACTGATGGATCACCCTATATGCAGGTCACATCCATTCCTGTTACCATTACCCCTACACTCCCATTACCTGTACCTCTAAACAAACACATCTCTAACTCGTTGTGTTCTATTTGTATTCATTCAAGTGTAAAAAGAGTATCTGCCCCACAATTCAGGCTCCTTGTCAGTGGAGCAAAAATGCACAACAAAAGAAGAGAAATCGAATGTCTGTGGTTATTGTTTTTGTGTTAGCCTAAACAGAGAAATTGAGATTCATTACTCATTGTAAAATAAATACCCGTCACCATGCAGTATTTTCTTCTTGATCCTAGTTTTACATATTAATGCTTTGCACTTGATGATGTATAAGCATGTCAGAAAAAGAAGTAGCTTTCTACTTCATGTGGCATGAGGATTAAAAACACAACCAATAGAGAGAAAAAATTACAAGTTGGAACAAACCAGTATTTCTGTTAATTTCTTGAGGAAGTTCAAGTTTCTTGAAATTGGACTGTTGCCAGAGTCAGCCTCATAAAGCAATAATTACCTGTAAGATGGTTGCCTTGGTGGTGTGTTTTCTGACACCAATCTCAAATGACACTGAGGAAAGCACAAAGCAGTTTGCGAAGCATAAGAAATGTAACATCAGACTTTGAACAGCTCAGCCTGGCTCTGTCCTGGCATGTCTGCTATGCAAAATGCCCTGTTCTTAAATTACATTGGTTATATTGCGTAGTATAAAATAAGTCTTATTTTAGGGTCATGTGCCATTACAGTTTCCATTACTCTCACATGACACAATGAATACTACATACATGCCACAATCTAAGACCGTAATACAGATAAAATGTAGCTTCATTTGTTACCAATATGTAAATTAATATTTCCTACAACTTTCTATATTCTCTCATTGTGAAAAATATTAAATATACATACACAATATGGTAGTATTTTCAGTGACAATGAGTGGGCCTTCCTATGTACGTAGGAATTGTACATATTTTTTTGTAATGCCCATGGAACCAGTTTCAGCATTTATTCAACAGAAAACTATTTTGATTGAAGGATATGAAAATAAGGAAGGTCAGTTAAGGAGTGGCATTGGGGGTGGGAAGAGCCTATTTTAAGTGTGGCTTGTGACTATAATCTTCAAAAGTCCTCAGCTTGACTGTGTTTTTTGGTTATTGTTGTTTGTTCACTTTGCTGTGTTTTTATTCTAGTGTTTGTGCAGGCTCAGAAAAGTATGTTCCACATGTTGACACGGCCCCAAAGAAGGACTATAGAGGCTTGCTCATGGGCCTCTGTACCATGCTAACCTTTCAGGAAATTGATGATACAGATTCCAAACTCCCCAAAATTCTCACTGACTAGAAAAGCTAGCTCATAGATGCAGGCTTTGTGCTACAGGCATTCTCAAGATTTTAAAATAGATCTTTGTGTTACTTCTTGAATAAAACTATATTTCATGGTATTAGTGTCTAAAGCACAGTAAATAGCCTGCCTGCTTCAAAACCAGCAAAGACATGTTGAGAAAGAACAAGTGTTCTTGGAGTGGCAGTCTCTGGCTGCACTTTCTTCTGACACCTCTAGCGTGACCTCTATCACCTAATATTTGATCTTCATGAATGAGTTTCCCTTTTTCCAAGTTCTGAGCTAAGGGTAGTGGGATGTTCCCCAAATATTACTGGGTAGCATGATAAACAGTATTAAGGGGAAACAAGATTCTGTGTCTCAGCAGTTCTCAAAAGGCTGCTATACTGCTGTGTGCCAAGACCTTCCTGGAAGGTGATATCATTTGAAATATTTGGGTAAATGTTCTTGACAAAGGAACCCTTTATTTGCTAGTCATCTCAGGAGTCCAATTGAATGTCCTGGTAGAATGGTGTCAGGCAACATACCTGTGGTTTAGAGGCCCCAAACTGCCTACTGGTTAGACTGCTGACCCAACTTTTCCCATTTCTCTTCTTCCCTTCCCTTGCCTTCCCTTGCCTTCCCTTCCCTTCCCTTCCCTTCCCTTCCCTTCCCTTCCTTTTCCTTTTCTTTTCTTATGTCTTTCTATTTTTTTATGTATGCTTGTACAGTGTACTATGCACGTGTATGTATTAGTATCTTTTGGCATGTATGGATACACATGTGTGGGTACATGACTGTGAGTGTATGTGGAGGCCTATGGTTGAAGAGGATTATTTTTAACCAGTCTTCTACTTTATTCACTGAGATAGGGTATATCAATCAAACCCAGAGCTCACTGATATAATGGCTGTTGCTAACGAGTCTGTTCTATCGGTCTACTCTCTGCACCTCTTAGGCTGCAATTACAGGCCACTTATGTGCAGTTCTGGGGCTCCAAATTCCAGCCCTGATGCTTGCTTGAAATGCACTTTAGCCACAGAACCATTTCTCCAGCCCTCTTCTTTCTTTGTGCACTTAACGACCCACTTGATCCATCTCAAGTCTTTATGCCACTATTTCTGCAATCTGTTAAGATCTTGAACTAATTGATCTTGAACTAAGGTGAAGAGATACTTAAATTTATGAAGATGCTGAATAAAACAGGTACACTTTTGGAACTAGCACTGACTAGAACCTTCTGCATTCATTAGCAAGGAGGAACTCTTCATAAATGCAAAAGCTGGAGATTTCTTAGCATGCTATGCACAAGGAAGAGGCAGACAAAATCTGAATATGGAAAAAAGGTTCATAGCCATTGTGCTTGGTAGCTTGAAGCTTTAGGACAGGGTACAAAAGGCCAACAAAGGGTTAACACTGCCTTTCCTATATTCGGTAGCACTGTGCTAACCTCTTTTCATGTATCATCTCAGTTAATCTTTACCTACCCCCTACAAGGCCCAACCTGTAATCCACATTAATCACAGGGCAATTAGAACTCAGAGGAATTACACACTTGCCAAGTTTCTCAGCACCACTAAGAAAAGGAGTTAGAATCTACTCTTGGGATGGTACCCATGATCAGGATGAGGCTGCTCACCTGAGCGTGGCTATCTGAGTCAGGGTACTGTCCTCATCCCAGCTCTCCACAGAGGATGATACAGCATTTTTCTCATCATCACAGAAGAATTTATCATATTAGTTGAGGGAGCTGCTATGGTCAAACTTCCACAGGGCCCTGACTAGGCTTCCGTGATGATCAAAGTATTTCACATAATAAATGCTGTATCTATATCTATTATAGATATTATCTATCTGTCTACATAAATAGAATAAAAATTTACTGCCTAAACAGTAATTTTGCTTTACCAGTTGGACAAAATAATAAAGCTCTTTCTATAAATAAAGGTGAAAGCCTGTTCTTTAAAAATATTTATAAATATACCTTTAGGGTAAATTTTGAAAAACACATGAGAGAAAATGTTCCAGCACAGAGTCAAGTGTGTGAACCACTCCCCCCTGTGCCCCACGACCTTCACACAGTCACCTGCTATTTTGAATCCTGCTAGGAAGAGTGGGCCCTGGCCTTCTGAAGAAACTCAAAGGAAACAGGTTCAGTGCTTATCTGTCTTCATTCTTAATTACATTCTTACTCGAACTCTGTGGGCATTAAACGAAGCTGGGCACATTCGTTATTCTACTCAATCTTCTCTGAAAATTGGCTCTGTTTTCTTTGGGCAATCTGCAGGCACTTTCTGCTGAGCCTCTATACTGCCGCAATGATATATTTCCACGAGCTTTAGTTCAATAACGAATGTGCCCAGCTTCGTTTAATGC
>JADRCD010235019.1:0-22809 GCA_019843815.1 Montemys delectorum
AGTGTTTCAGAAATTAATATACTATAAGTGACTATTGTATATATGCAATGCTGGCAGTTTTACAGATGATGGTCTAGGTGTCTTAGGTTTATGCATTCATTTTGCCTCGGGCTCCTAAATGGCTGGCTCTAAGTCATGTGCCACTATTGCTTGCTTTTAGAACTTACCAGCGTAAAAAGATCATTTTCAGCACCTCAATTATACTAATGAATATTAAAACCACTAAAAAAGAGAAACTCTTTATAATTTTCCCTTATGATAGTAACACAAACATGATATACTTTTCTATAAATTTGATTTAAAATATATTATCATCTGTACTAGGATTATACTGAATTTATGTACTGTGTTTGTGAGAAATTTTTAATCACCTCTCCTCATTTATTTGTAGATTAAATTAAATTCTAAACTAGAGCTTAGTTGTTCTGTTTCATTTTGTTTTTAACAAAAAGTTTCATTATAAAATTTACCCAGTTTTATAACGGCTACAAAGTGGTCAAAGTGTGTTTTTAAGCAACAATTTAGAGAGCCTACACTAATTTATTTCAAGATTTGTGGCAGAATATAAAAAATGTAGGTGATAGTTTTTAAAATTTGAAAAATGTTCGAATGGAACGTAAAACTTCCAGACGTAGAATTATTCCTAACTAGTTCAAATTTGGTATGGAGGCAAAGATAATTTAATAAAAAATAATCTCAGCTTATTGTTCCATAATAATTACTTATGTTAATAATGTAATTGCAATATTTGTCTTCTCCTTGTCCTGCCTCCAAATGTTCTTACATTGTCTCTAACACATATTTAAATTGAACAGGCAAAGATAGAAAAAGTTTTGTTACATGTTTAAGATAATATATTAAAATATTTTTAAAAATCATGGGCCTAAATCTAATATTTCAAAAAATAAAAATTCTAGTAAATCATTTGAGGACATCCTCTAAGTCTTGGGTTAAGAAGACATTTCTTATATTTTACCCTATTACCAAATCTATTAATTAAAAAATAAATGCTTTGAAGTCCAAAATTAGTGTTCTTGAAAGACAATGTTAAAAATATCTGAAGATAGCATACGACTTAGAATAAATTTAATATGTATGTGACATACAGTATTACAAACTTCTGAAATCTCCTAGCTCTCAGTATTAATGGAAAAATTAAAAGAATCAAATTATTCGAAGATATATTTCCATAAACGAACAAAAGACAGTAAGTAGGACAATAGTAAATAGTAAAAAGTTTCCAGCCTAAATAATATTTTATTCAATATCTATTTGGAGTTACATCTAAACAATTGTTACTAAGTATGTTCAAAATATACTTTTCACATATATTATTGGTGAACAAATATTTTTAAAATGATGAGAAGGAAAACCATTACACTTACATTAATACATACAGAGTAATTTCCTGTTATTATTTCTGTAAATAATAAAATATAATTATTTACTGTGAATTCAAAAAGTTAATATTCAAAACTGTATATGATTTAAAGAAGTCTATAGACATATATGCAAATAGCATGTCATTTTACATAGCATGCTTGAGAACCCACTGATTTTGGTATTCATAGACGTTTCAGAACCAATGCTTTGCTGAGAACAAGAGATGTGTGTATGTGTGTGTGTGTGTGTGTGTGTGTATGTGTGTATGGTCATGCCACATCATATCACAGTCTCAGAGAAATTATGTTTTACATAAAATAACTCAAGTATTTTTTATGACTACAATTGTATAAACTTCTATTTTTAAAAACTAATGCAGTCTATCAGAAAGCAAAGCAATGGCTTCCCAGAAATGTCTCAGGGAAATGCTGAGGTGCCCATGGGAAAAATTGCCAGTAAACCTAGCAGAATAGGTGAAGGTGATAAAAAAGTTCATTATCTTCAAAGTAGTGATTACTTCATTGGTCAAAATCCTTGAAATGTACACATGTAATATACAGAATAAATTTAATGTCAGTAATGCATTAATCAAGCTGTCATTCTTATTTAAAGTCTAGAATTCAGTTGCCAGGAATTCTCAGTGTACAAGTAACAGAAAAAGTTGCTTTTACTAATATATGAACTCCTTCTAAATTTTACAAATAAAAAGATGATTTATTAAATCACATTGTTCCATTTTTCCAAAATTTATTTCTAATCTTGTTATTGTAACAGTGACAAGTTGGCAAATGTCTAAGAATACAGTAATAATTTCTAATATTATAAAAGAAAATCTGTGAATAGAGTGCAAGTAAACAATTAGATGTGCTATAGGCGACTTTTTACACAAACATATATATGTATACATATGTACACATGTATATATATGTACATATGTATATATAAATATATGTATATAATAAATTGTGTATCATGTTGTAGGACATATTATTATTATTTCTGTATTAAAGCAAACACCAAGCTAAGTATGAGGTTCATTTAGGGTGAACTGATGAATCACATGGGAAATGTATCACAATACTGTGCATGTATCCTTTTCTCCTACAATTTAAGCTGTAGTTTTTTTCTATAAATAAATGCTAGGTAGATCTTGAGTGAATGTGGGAATTCCAAGGGGAGACTCAATCCACCCCCTTCCAAAAATGATTTGAAAATAAAAATATCTGATAGAGAATATATGAGAAATATTGATAGGTAGGCTAATAGTTGGGGTGTTAAAATGAGATGGGAAAGTAGATACCATATGACATGTAAATAAAGAAAATATCTAATAAAAAATAAAAAGGAAAAAAGTGAGATAATAGTGTATTACCATAATTGCTTGTGATACTCATTTATATTGTAAAACTAAGGTACACTCATAATATTACTAAAACTACTACATTATTTACTATATTTTACCATAAGTGCAATGAATATCTATGAATATATTCTATTCTGTTACTTTAGCTCTGATAATGGCGTGGTTACTCATTAATGAATCTTAATGTTCTACCTAAGCAGACGGAAGGAGTTTGTGATTCGAACCCCACCGCCATCTGACAGAGACATTTCAGGCAGTTCTATCATACGACAAGAGCTGAGTGAGGTTGCTGGAGCTTATTTTAGAAACAAAGTATATGAAACTGAAGTACAGTATATCTGTCAGCCTGTGTTTCACAGCTTCAGGAGACAGGTCTAGGCTAGGAACAGGTCTAAGTAGGGGATAGGTCTAACCCTTGCCCAGGGCAAGGGATGGATGGGACCTCAGGTTTATCTCAGCAGTCATTATCCTTAGCTGGTGAGGGTTGTTCTGGGAGCACAGAGAGGCCTTCTACGGGAGAATTAAGCTGTGGCTCTGTAGCTGAAGACCTTCTCCATGTTCCCCGTGGCAGTGGTAGATCAAAGAGACAGTCCCTGGTTCTAAAGTGTTTACTGACTACTTTGGTGGAAAATGAACGCATACTTCCTTCTCAGGCTCTGACCTGAGATTAAGTACCTTTTGCAGAGTGGAATGTCTGGGAAGGGAGGCTTATTGGCTAAGCCCTCAGGGCCTCAAGGTCTCTCAGTAGCATAAAGAACTCTGCTTTGGGGCTATGTAACCACAGGTCATGTTTGCTTTATGTGCAGTATGTGGCATAGGTTGCAGGCCAGAAATCTGGCAGGGAGCAGGGAGTCAACTAAGTTTCAGGTGTGTGCCCAATGAATCTCCAAGTCTCAACTCACTCTACCCACCACCAAGCTTTCTGGCATGGTTTTGCTGTCCCATAAATATTAATAACCTTAAAGAACATCTTTATTTGTACCTACCAATTTATGTGCTCTCCGTTTGCATGAAGATTTTTGTTTGTTTGTTTGTTTTCTGTTTTTTTTCGAGACAGGGTTTTTCTGTGTAGCCCTGGCTGTCCTGGAACTCACTCTGTAGAGCAGGCTGGCCTCGAACTCAGAAATCTTCCTGCCTCTTCCTCCCAAGTGCTTGGATTAAAGGTGTGTGCCACCACTGCCCAGCTGCATGAAGATATTTTTAAACTAAGGTATATGAAATTCCCACGAAAAGCATATACATCTATTGGTCCACACACTACTGTGCATGTAGTCTTCTACCTTTTCAGAGACACACTGTGAAAATACTGCCAGGTGTCTTCAGGGGACTTAAACATTTCTGTGCGTTGACAAAAAAAAAAAAAAAATGGAATGTTATTTACCAATCATTGCAGAACTTGTTTCCATGTCAGAATAAATGTAAAATAACATTTATCACTCTTTTCCTATACATTCCAAAGGGTGTAGACCCAGAAACAGATTCTCACAAAGAAAATACAGCATAGGCGTGCTGAAGTTTAGGACATGTTTATTAAGCTTCTATCCATGTCTGGTCTCTGGATCTGATACTTAGCTTGATGTCCTGCAGCATTCAATAACTTCTGTGGGCCATTCACCATTTTCCCCTCACTCCTAATTGTTCAGTGGCATATTTACACACTATATCCCTTTTTACTGTTTCTTTTTACAGGAACTAAAGTTTTTAAAAATATATAAATAACACTATCAAATGTGACTTAGATGACGTTCATAAAAATGACCTTTATCAATTATTTTTCTCTGGTGGTAATAGTTTGTCAGATTAAAATTTTTAGAGTTTATATAAATTCTGATTGAGATTGCTGACATCCATATGACAAAAGTCATTGCTAAGATCACATACCTAAGAATGTACCTACTGTCCTCTTGTCTTTCTAATAACTTCTTTAAATCCCTCAAAACTTTTCTATTTATTATCCCTCTTTTAGTGGCCACATATAGAGCATATAGAAAAAATATTTACTATCTCATTAATAAAATATATAACTGAAAACTTAAGAGATTATCTTTCCCTTTCATGTGTATACCCCCTTCAGTAAGTCTTATGACCTGGGTTTTCAATGCCTGTGAAACTGCAGTGAAACTTTTTAGAGATACAGGAATGCAAATGTATCAACCATTAATCCTGAAACTGGACATAGTCCTGAAGTCATAGTTGGCCTGAGTCACTGAGTAACGGCATGCTGTTGTTTTAAAACTCTCAAAATATAGCTATGGTATTTCTTTGCATCCAATTCAGCAAAACAGAAGAATAAAAATTTGAGTCATATTTATTTTGGCTATGTGTTGCAGATGAGGAGCTTAAGGTGAAGAGAACTCAAACTAGGAATATCTAATGCATGTAGTAGTATGGCCTGTTTGTAGGAGAGAAAGAATTCAGGAGAACATCTTGATACCATTCAAAACTAAGTTGTTTCTCATATTACAAACTGCACTCTGATACTTTTCTTAATTATTAGGGAATTTCTCAAGATTGTTAGTCTTTTTGTTTTAGGTTATTTTTGAAGGGATCTAGATATATATTTTATCTACATACTGTAGAATATATATCCCAAGAGTGCATTTTCTTTTCTATTTGGAAATAATTTTTAAGCATACATCTCATTTTCAACATTAATCTAATTTTGATATTAAAGCTCACATTCATCAAGGCAATATAGCACAATAGTCGGCATATTGGGCAGTCACATCACCCACTCCTCAAAATGTCCTACAGATAAAACTTAATTCAAAAACCTTAATTTGGGAGAAAGAAAGCTTACCTACATCCCTCAAAGATAGCCATTTTAGAACATCTGACCATCTCGGGTCACTCACCAGTGAACTTGAGACAAGGTTTCCTCCCTGTAGGTGAATAATCATTGAACTAAGCTAATCAACTTGAACAAATCATTAATACAGGGAATCCATGAGTAGATACAAGAGACATTAAAAAGAATATTAAAGGTACTTTGAAGGTTTATAGAGGAACATACATTTCAAGCTGCCTCAGACATTGAATGACTTGTTCCTACTCTCTCCGAATCCCTTCAAAAAATCTCCTCTTCTCGACAACTCTTTTAAGTGAATGTGTGCATGCTAGGTCCAGTGTACCCAACACAAAAACATACAAAAATTTCAGATTTTCCTCATGCCACTGTCTTATCTTATCAATGTTCTTTAACAGATCCTAAGCTTTACTTCCTTCATGATAGGTGACCTATTCCCTGACAGACTGCTCACTTTCATTACCGATGAGCTCTTCCATAGACCCCCAAAGAGCATATTTGACTCTGGGTTATGTTGTCTATATCTGATTGCACAAGTTAAATGTATAGAAAATTAAGTGCAGTCATTCTTACACTACATTGGAAGTAATAAAGTATATGAACTATATTCTCTTTGCTGAAAATTAAAATAGACAAGAAAATATTGTGATGCTGAAAACTTATTTAGACTATTAAAGAGAGAGATTCTAATATCTGATGGGCTTAAAACTTACATTTCAAACTCTAGTTATCTCTCCTGCCACTGCATACGTCCTGCAGTTGTTTACGGCAAACCATTGTTTGCCACCTGCAAAATGGTCATCATTTCTTTCTCACATAGTCTAATAACGAGAATTAAATGAGATTGTAGTGTAATGCTTTCTTGTCCAAAATATGTAATGTTGTTTTCCTTCTTAAACATGAATGAAGAATTATCAGTTAAAACTTGGAGTACATTTATTAGTATCTAACTGGTACTATCACTAGAACTCCTCTACCAACATCTCCCTCCTAGAACCACTTCTAGTAACGTTTTTATAGGTAAGATTCCTCTGGAACAAAAGTTAAATAATCTTTTTTCTTCCTTGTAAGTATTGTTTTTCGTTCTTCAGACAACAGGATGAGATGATGGCCATACCAAACTTGTGTCAAAACACCAACTGGGTTGAGCCCAGAGTGTTTCTTTCTCTATTTTATCACGACACCTAAGCCTAGAATCATCTAGCATCCTTACCATCCAATTTTCTAAGCTGATTGAATCAATCTAGCTTTTCTTGTCTTGTACCTCATTTTCTGTTCTTGACTATATATTAACATTGGGAATATGTTCTAATCTTCTGGCTCCCTCTTATTCTGTGGCTCCTTTTTTTCTTCACCTGTGTCTAGCATTTCTCTGTAAAACTTTCTTTATAAAATTGCCATTCACACTCAATCTCTCTCTCTTTCTCTCTCTCTCTCCCTCTCTTTCCTGTGTTAAGTAGCTTCTCTTTTCTGTGCTGTTCCCCTGTAAGTAGACTTACCTATCTTTGACTCATTCTGTCAAATCTTTCTCTGATATGTCATTTTGTTGGTCCCTCAATTAGATGTCGCTTTAAAATATGGCTGGTTTCTTCTAACTAATTTTACTTTCTTTTAATATATATGTGTATATATATACATATATATGTGTGTGTATGCATAATATATTCATATATATTCATTATATATGCATATACATGTATATATACATATACATACATTTATCATACACACATTTTATATATATATATATATATATATATATCTTCTATGCTAACTTTATCTTCATTGTTAGTGATTAAAGGTGTATAAGATGGGCATGTCTGTATTCCAACCAGATAATACTGTAATCCAGGGCATGTCTGCATTCTTCTAATGGATCATGTCTTTAGATGTGATCCCTTGCCAGAACAGCCATTTTTCTTGATTAAAATTCCTCTACATTTCTTCAATTAACATTTGATTATGATATTTTATTGAAGAAGCACAAAAGTAACTAACACAGAGATTGGAATCAGAAAATTTGGATCATTGTTGTAAAGAACCTGACCATGTTGATTTTTTTTTTTTGAGAAATAGAAATTATTATTGCATTGTTAATCCAGAAAAGCCATCAAATTCTAGCAGTAGGACAAAACAAACAATTCCTGTTTGTCCAGGAAGACTGTAGCTATGAGAATAATATGAACAGTCGAGATACAATTTCAAAGGTTTCATGAAGAGTCAAGGGCCTTAATAGTATCTGAGTCAGATGTCATGCATGTGACACTTCCTGTACCCTGTTTATATCCTGAGATTTACATAAGAATTTACCATACTTTATTTGGTAGAGAACATCTCGACATAATGTAACATTTAATCTTTAGCACAGTTATCAGTATATATATATATATATATATATATATATATATATATATATATACAGTTCTACAATGAAAAAAAAAGAAGTGGAAGAAAAAGAAATGAGCAATGTTCAGTTTTTACAGGCAAAGATCACTTGGGAACTTAGTGTTTCAGCAAAGTCCTGTGTTGAAAAAAAATGACGGAAATTGTTAGCATCATTACTAGAAAGAAAATCCTTCTATTCAGCACTTTAAGAAATAAGAAAGATTCTCTCATCCGAAGACGCTAGTCACCTTAGGTTTTCTTATTGAAAGCAAGAGGCAAAGTGGTTTTTCTCTTCTCAGAATACTTACAAACTGTGATAATTGTGGTCCAAGAAGCATAACATCCACCCCAAGCTGTGGGATGTACATGGCTACATCATATATATTGAATTTATATTAAGGATGTCAAACATGCAAGAGAGAGGAGCCGTGAATTCTTCATTGTGGTTTCAGACTTTCAGTGGTACCTGCCTCATCCAAGGACCTTCAAAGGAGCAGGGGTGTGCGGGTCTGCGGGAATGGAGTGTGAAGCTCTGAAATGAAGCTTCAGTTAGTGTAGTTTCAATAACTCCAAGATGCCTGAGCCATATAAAGCATATTGGGGAGAGTGACATAGAGAAAATGCAGTCATCTCTTCAAGAGATTGTATTTGTAGTAATTGAAGCTGGAAGACAAAGAATTTTTAAACTTTTCAACAGAATCCCCAGATACAACACTTGTTTTTCTGTCTGGATTTTAGTTTTGTCTTAGACTAGTTTCTCACACATTGTACCCACTTCTGAGTTACAGAAGGGGAATGTATCCTTTGCATATATGTGTGTGTGTGTGTGTGTGTGTGTGTGTGTGTGTGTGTATGTGTGTGTGTATATGTGCGAGCACACATATGTGTATGTACATTTCTGCATGTATGTATAAGAATGTTTGTATGAGGGACACTACAGAGTCTAAGAAATATTAGATTTTGAACAGGGTTGAGACTGTTAAACACTATAGTGACTTTCTTTAAATTTTTTTTTGTTTTCTTTATTTACAGTATCACCTTTCTCAGGTTCCCCTCCAAAATAAAATAAAATAAAATAAAATAAAATAAAAAACCAAAAACTAAAATAAACCCTTGTTCCCTCCCCCCTCCCCCTGCTCACCACTCAACCCCCTCCTGCTTACTGGCCCTGGGATTTCCCTACACTGGGGCATAGAACCTTCACAGGGCCAAGGGTCTCTCTTCCCATTGATGACTAATTTGGCCATCCTCTGTTATACATATGCTGCTGGAACCATCAGTCCCACCATGTATAGTCCTTGGTTGGTGGTTTACTCCTTGGGAGATCTGAGGGTACTAGTTAGTTCATATTGTTGTTCGTCCTAAGGGGCTACAAACCTTCAGCTCTTTTGGTCCTTTTTCTAGCTTCTTCATTGGGGACCCTGTACTCAGTCCAATAGATGGCTGTAGAGACATGTTGAAGGACATATAATATCAGGGCTCATGTTTGAGTATTTGATACTTTGTCCACTCCCTCTTTCCTTTCTCTTCTTTCTCTTTGTGGATAAAAATGTGGTAATCCAGAATCTATTCCTGCCCCCATGTTATGGCTTCCCAACTATATTGAATCCTCCTCATCTGTGAAGATAAATAAAGATAGGACCTATCTTCCTTAAGTTATTGCAAGTAGGGTCATTTCATTACAATATCATACTACAACAATATAAAATTAAATAAGACATGTTGTTCTACAAATGCTGCAAGCTCAGTGGGAGAGAAAGTCGAATTAACTTAATGAAGATAAGTAACAAAGGATAACCTGTTGACCTAATCTAAGAAAATGCCATTATCTAACAGAGCTGTATGCCCTGGGTATAAGAGGTCAGTCTTCTATGTTTATATTTTTACTGTTGGCTTAGGCATTACCAGTGAAAATAATATGAGTTTGGAATATTTAAATTTCTTCACAAGAGATCCACACAGATATACTTAACATTTTTAAAGTTTTAGCTATGGAAATATGTATACTGACCTTTAAAGGCAACGTTATTGAGACAAAACCAGAATATTTTAATCAAATAAACAGATGATAAACCCTATGATATCAAGGTTGTGGGGCCTGCCAAAGCCCATTTAAAAATTTTCATTTTACATAAAGTATTTTTTTTTGTCAGAAGGTATAACCAAAACAAGAATTTAGTGTCCCTCACACAAAAGACATTGAGAAGAATATGAAAACTTGGATTTAGAAGAATATTAAATGTCTTTAAATGAAAACCTACAAAGTTATTCAGTTAATTTTCAAAATAAAAGTGAAGTTGAGAAAAATTAAGTAACAAAAAGTTTTCCTTTTTTAATGTGGTACCTCAACAGAGAAAGTAATAAGTGCCTCTTAAAACAAAAGAAACTGTTACAGAGTAGAAGGAAGAGGAGGTACGGAAGAAAGAGGATGAGTAGAAATCTAAAGAAAACTGATAAATAGAAGAGGATGTAACCAAAATGTTTTAAAAAGAGGCATTCAAAGAATACAGAAAATATAACTTAATCCTAAACCTGGAATACTAAGACTATGTGTACAGAATTTTAAACCAAAGATTCAAAATTGATATTTTAGGAGGTTGAGGGAGGTACATGAACATAGCAGTTTCATACATGAACAATGCTTCTGTAGAACACATCTAACTTCGCATTCACAAGACTTAACCATTTGAGAGTGATTTTCTAAGTCAATATACGACATTTCATCCAAGGCTATTTATAAAGTTGCTTAAACAATGCCTTTATAGCTGTTAAAAACTAAATTTAGTACTTGTATTTTCTTCTAAAAAGCATACTTTGAAGATTATGGTATAATAATTTCCAAGTGCAGATCCTTGAATCAAGACGGTAGAAACCAATGCTTTTTGTCCCCAGACATTTGGTCATCAGCACTCTTTATATAATCCCCAACCATTCCTAATCAAACTTTCAGAAGCTTAAATGATTATTGAGCAATTTATTTAGGATTATAGCTTAATTCAGGATTGTACAATGAACATACTATCAACTTCTAGGAGTAAAATCACAAGTAACAGCATAATCTTCTAGACCAAATAAGGTTTGAGCAATTTAAAATACCTAGGATTTGAAGGAATTAATAGATAAGAGGATAGTTTCATTATGTGGTCAAGAGGTCATTTCATAAAAAATATTTTAAATTAAAAAATTAAAAACCTTTTGGTTTTAAGACTCGGGATAAAATGGATTGGCAAGAATTAGAGAAAATGCTTAGAAGGAGTGCAAATTACTCACTTGATTGGGGAACTAATTAAAATTATCTTGAAGGCACTGAATATCTTTATCATTGAAATTTTCATTTTCTGGGTAAATCCCCTTTGTTGTTTTCTAAAGCAGAATATGCATAAAAACCTAAATTCTGTTTTACTTACAAAGAAATATCATTTATAATGTGGAGTAAAGGACAGCTTAAGGCTTCACTGACTTCCATCTTCTGGTATCCCTTGAAAGTGCAATCAATTCAAAATACTGTGAATGTTCACCATAGCCCAACAAAAGCATCCTTCTAAAATGTTGCATTTACATTCTTTCCTATCTTAATACAGAAACTGCTGTATAATGAGAGAAGAATTCAGAAATAACAAAGACCCATTTCTTTCCCTGAAATATAGTGGTGTATCAGACTTTCCCAAAAGAAATGTACTATGACACATGCAAACTGAAATTACAGCACAGCAATATTGATATTTCTCCTTCCAATAATTATTTTCAGATGATCTATATTAATAATTATCTGTTGCCTGGTCAATCAACTTAAATGTAGAAATATTTATTTTTATTCCATTTTACAGAATTCAGACCATTGCCAGATCTCACACACACACACACACACACACACACACACACACACACACACACATACACACACACATATTTATGTATATATATATACACATATATATACATATATATGAGTCTACATTTATGCAAAGAATCATTGCTAAAAAGTAGTCACAGAAGGAAAAAGTTGCCTATCTCATGGTAGACAGGAAGCAAAGAAAGAAAGTAAAGATCCAAGATGAGACACTCATATGTATCTCATGTTTTGGACCACTTCTATCTAGGATTTGCCTTATAATAGACTGTTAAATATTAACTCATCTACATATCCGTATATTGATGAGGTTAGTACCTTCTTGGTCCAGTCATTTCTCAATATAATCACCAGCTAGGAAACAATACTCCTGCAAATGACTTAAGTGGAGCATACATGATCCAAGGCATAATGTACCAGTATGAGAATTCTAATTATCAGCTCTTCTAGTGTAGCTGTTCTCAAAATTAGTCTTTTTCTGAATCATGAGGAATAAGTGTTAATGAAAATATCGACTGCTGAATCAAAGGTTTTGAGGGTAACATAGCTTGTAGGCACTGCATCTCATCAGAAGACAGCATTTTAGGAATCCTTGTTCATGGTAATCAATCTAATACAGTGGGGAAATAGACATAAATTACAGACAATGAACTGTGTGAGAGCCAGTTAAGTGAAAATAACTATTTCTTAATAGAATTTATTATTTAATACATCAAGTAATGCTTTAAATTAAATTGTGAAAGATAAATCAAAAAGTCGACAAAGAAGGAAATATAGGCCAAATAAATTGAATGATTTTTACTCACTAAGTATTTAACAAGCATAGTACAAAATATATGTGAGAGACTGCTTATCCTGTCCCCTTGAAGGAGAATATAGCTGCACACCCTTCTATTTTACCTTCTATGTGCCATAAACATCAACTGGACTATAAGAGGTTTTCTTCAACCTGTACTCCTTTATTTGAACATTTTTTTTTTTGAAAAATGGTTGTGTCTTGTCTCCATGTTTTATAGTTCACATCTAATGCTATATAATTCATGGCACAGATTACATCACACACTTTCCTATGTGTACATATTTTATGTATTGTAATATAAATTATTGTTCCCTTTTCCTGTTAAAAATCTGGGTTGCTTTTTCTTATTTATTTATTTATTTATTTATTCACTTTAAAACCTCATTACAGCCCCATCTCTCCTTTCCTCCCAGTCCAACCCTTACATGCCCTAATCCCCTCCCTTTCTCAGAGGAGAAGTCCTCAACATAGGTAGAAACCCCCCATCCTAGCATATCAAGTTGCTGTAGGACTAGGTGCAGAGGAGGCAGTTCTGCTAGGGAAAATGAAATCAAAGAAGCAAACAGTCAGAGTCAGCCTCAACTCCACTTGTTAGGGAAAACCACATGGAGATCATGCTACACAACTGCTATGTATGTTGCCATTCTTTGGTTTGCTTTCTTCTAACTGGATTGCCTTGTTTGGCCTCTGTGGAAAGATGATCAACCCAATTCACACAAGAACAGACAGAAGCAATTACTTTTTGGCTAACTAGAAAAAGTATTATCAGCTAACCTTTAAGCTGATAATAACCTGAGTAAACTATGAGGGATGGTGGACAGGTTGTGAACAGAGTTGTGGAACATTGATATAACAGAGCATAGGTAATACAATCGTAGCCTTTGAACTTTTAGGAGAAGTTTTCAGTGACAGCTATGACTAATTGCTTCTGGGAAGTAGAACAACCTGAAATTAATTTTACCTTATGAGCAAAACGAACACTGAATACAAAATGGTGACAGTTATGTTAAATGGAGAAGACCTCAACAGTTCAAACTCCTCTCAATGCTTACTGACTCAATCTGGCTTCTCTTTCTTGGCCTCTCCTGAATTTCTCTGCTTGGCCTCATACTGTATCTGGCAATAGGTTCTAATCATCTAGCTCTTCTCATTCTTTGGCTTGTTTTGTCTTTATCTTATCTACCTTCTACTATCTCTGCAACCTGTCTCTGTATAACTTTCCCAGTAAAACTGCTTCCTTTCTTTTTCTGCCCTGGTCCTTAAGTAACTATCTTTTCCTCTCTCTTTTTGTGAGAGTTGAGCATATTCTATTCTGCCAAATTTTACTTTGTCTGCCACTCAATTAGACATCACTCTCAAACCTGAGTTCTTCCTTCATTGTCAGTGAAGTTAAAAACACAGTTGAAATGTGTGTACTAAGGGCTTGTCTGTATTCCAGGGAGAAGGATTACAAGTGTGGGGTAAGGACTGAGTCATACCTTGTGCTGTAGGACTAGGTATATAATCTCAGGGCAGAGGAGACAGTTCTGCTAGGGAAAATGGAATCAAAGAAGTAAACAGTCAGTGTCAGCCTCAACTCCACTTGTTAGGGAAAACCACATGGAGATCATGCTACACAACTGCTATGTATGTTGTTAGTAAAGAACATAATCTAGAGGATCGCAGGGTAATTGAATATCCTTCAAGGCAGACAATATGATGAATCAGAGAAATATTTGAAAGAATGAATCACAGGCAGGATGCACCCAACTCTCAAGAGAACAACAAAGGAAAGAAAAGACTAAGAAAACAGTGCAGGGTGGGGGAGGGAGGGAGGGAAGGAGGGAGGAAGGGAGGGAAAGAAGGAGGAAGAGGCAGTTTTACTGGGAAAGTTTTACAGAGAGAGACAGGTTGTAGGTTAAGATCCAGAGACTGAAAAGGAACCAGAAAGTTAGAACAGATTTGCTGAGTGAGTTTGAGGTCAAACAGAACAATTCAGTCAGAATCTGGAAGAAGATGGATTGAATCAGTCAGCTTGGAAAGGAGTTTGAGCCAGAAGAGATGAGTTGAACCAGCCAGCCTTAGTTCAGAAAGAAGTAGAATGTGTCAGTTTATTCAGCAATAAGTCTCCAAAATGACAGTTAAATCAGGGAAATAAAAGATACTTTTTACACTGTGCAATCTGTGATGCTGTTTGACCACAATTGCTCAATATTTCCATGATCACTGTAAATTCTGCAACACATTCCACTGAGTACCTTCTGCCCCTCACCCCAGTTAAATAACCATTCTTCTGCACCCTAAAATTCTATTTTCTCTGTACTCTATTCTAATTCTTTAAGGTTAGTATAATCATTTCCCATTATTATAATGAAGCTACAGTCCTCTGTGTTCACTTCATCCAGCATTAGCTGGAAATTTTAGAATTCGTTATCCTTACCAAAAATGTGATAGATTTATAAAAATTATGATTATTTCTAAATCTTCTTAGAATAAGTAATAAACGCAAATCTTTGTTCTCCATAGTTCCATCCTAAAAACTAGCCTATCTTTTGTAAAGTTTTGAGGTTCTTATGTGGTGTTTTCCTGTACTAGTAATTTGCATTAATGGCTATTCAAGAAACCAATTTATACAGCTCACTGATGTACATTACAACAAAGTCTGGAGACACATGAGGACATATTCTCTGTAGGCTTTTGAAAATGTGCTGACACATTTTAGGAATGCATCTGTTTTTGCTTGCAAAAATTCACATTTATGTGTACAACATGAAAAAATGAATGCACCAACAGGTGGTTTTAAATACCCAAGCAGAATTTAAATTGAGACACCAGCAAATTTATTGAAGCCTCTTAAAAACATCTCCAAATGTCAACATTGAATAATGGCAAATGTCTTTGCATAATGGCACTTGTTTCGTCTATTTCTTTTTCCTTTGAATTAGTAAGGAAAAGAGGGGACCTTAAAGATTTTTCTTTACTTTAACAAATGATCAGGGGAAATTTGATAAATTTGAGTTATCTTCTTTATACATTAATGCCAAAATTAATTGAATAAAAATTAATGAAGTAGTAATTATTAGTTGTCAATTAGTAAAATTAGTAGTCATCTAGTAAAAATTAGTTATCTTAGAGATCATTACATAAAACCTAATATTTTGATTCTCCAAATCTTTTAAGAAAACATATAAAACTATAGAATATATTCTAAGATCACTAGATCTTTAATCTTACACATATACACTGTTTGTATGTGCTTGGCCCAGGGAGTGGCAACTAAGACAGAAGTTGGTACCAGGAGTAGGGTATTGTTGTGTTAGGACTGACCATACTTTTGTTTGGAGGAACATGGATTTTGGAACTTTTTAAAGCAGTGGAAAGCTTTAAGTTAGACTTATTAGGCTATCCTAGTAGGAATATGGAAGATTTGTTGTGGATTATGATTTGAACTGTGCAGACCTGGTCCAAGAGGTTTCAGTGGAGAAGTATTTCAGAATGTGGCCTAGAGACTGTTTTTGTGGAATTTTGTTGAGGAATGTGGCTGTTTTTACCCCTTGTCTGAAGAGTATACCTGAGTCTAAGGTAAAGAGTTTTATATTAATTTCATTGATGAAGGAAGTCACACAAAAGGCCAGCAGAGAGTTTGCTCTTTGATAAAGTCTCATGAAGAGTGCTTTGTACAGGCATAGCAAGCTCAGAAAGGAAAAATATGAAATATATGGTTCAAGTATTAAATGAGCACCAGTAAGTGAAATGGAATTGAATCCCATGTTTTAGTAAATAACAAATTAAAGGATACGGGGGCAAGACCTGACCCAGCTAAGTTTACATCCTGGCATGGCCGTATGCACCTTTAAACCCACAAGACACAGCCAAACAGATCTCTACATTCAAGGCCAGCCTGGGAAAACGTAGGTTCTAGGTTTAAAAAAAAAATCCAACTAAATCCAGCTATGATGGTACACATCTTTAATTACAGCATTACAGAAGACATTGCCATGCAGATCTCTGAGTTCATGGTCAACCTACAGAGCAAGTTCTAGGAAAGCCAAGCTTAGGCAGAGAGGGAATCGAGGAAAACAGAAAGCTGGTAATAGAATAAGGGGACTCATGTTCCAGTCCCAGAAGGCAGCTGAACATAGCAGCTTTGGCCATGTGTCTCTGGCTTTTGAGTGAAAAAATAGAAGTGACTACTGGGACATTTGATGCCGGTTAGCTGGAGCTAAGAAATTAGTGGTGATTAAGAAGAGACTAGCATCTCTGAGGTGAAATCTTCTGGGAAGTGTTTTTTGAGAGCACAAAGAAACTGTGTTCCAGAGATAGCCAAGATAGCCAAGGTTGTACCTCATGCTAAAGGTGACCTTGGTAATGTATAAGAGTCACCCAGGTGGTATTCCTATTGAAGGCATGAATGGATCATGTAAGCACATGTGGATATTTACTAAAAGTAAAATTTGGCCTGTGAAGTAAATAATTTTCCTCAATTCTTTTAGACCTGCTCTCTAAGCAATCAAGGAATAGATAGTATAATACTAATTATGATCAAACTACAATAACGAATAATAATATAACTAACTTAAGTGTTAAAGTTAGAATGTGACTGTGCTGATATGCTTACTGAGATCTCTCCAGGTCTCTAGAATTTGAATGTAGATGCAAACTATAGAGGCTATTACTTATAGATTTATACTTCACTTTCATACATCTTCATTTTTTCTCAAATCAAATACTTATGGATATATTTAGTTCTTGAGAAAGTATTTTACTTCTTATGGCACCTGCCATTTGGTAGACTTAATTTACATAATATCATTTGGATGTATTCATATATTCATGGCACAGCAGACTGAACAGACAATGAAAAGGATTTGAATTGCCTTTCACTGAGAAGCTCCTATCCATGTGAATGTCAGAGTGAATAAGTGCTTGCAAATCATATTAAGAGTCTGACCATATAGAAGCAATGAGGTCCACGTCCTTAGTGCACATAGGAGCACTGATATTTGTTTCTAAATTACACATTTAATGCTAATGTATACAAATAGGGGACGATTTCAAATCTACGATGTTATTTTCAGGAAAACTTAGTCACAGAAAAAAATTCCAAGAATGTGTCTATTTTCATTTTTTGTGGTTATTTTACATTTCACGTACATATGTCTTGCCTCCCATCTAACTCTTGAGGTCTGTATGACAGGCAATATGGTTTTGAAAGTAGGTGTTTGAAACCCCTTTGAGGGTGCTTAGTCATTTCTGTATCTGTTTACTAATTACAGAAGCTAAGGGCTCATCTTCAGTCATCTTTGTTGCACTCAGGGAGTGAAGACAACACAGTAGCTATTATTTAAAGTGTTATTATTTCTTTCCCTACTGATCCCTATTTTCACCTTCTTTTCAGCATAATGAAGAAAGAACTTTCTGATTTATGTTGCACATTTGGCAACGTCACTTTTCCTAAAGGTAAAAACATTAAATAAACAAAGAAACTGATGTAGCATTTGTGTTTTCTAAATTTAGTTGAGTGACAGCTCAGAACTGTAAAAGTATAAGGATAGAGTTGTGGAAGGTCGTGACAGTTCTGCTCACAGCTTTTGTTGGATTCTTTGAAAAAAAGTTTTTATATTTTACAGAAAACCTGGGAATTGTCTTCTTTTTAGTAATGTGTCTAGAAAACATCACAGCTGTTCATTACCATATGAATCTAGCAAGAGTTTGAAAATTCCCCATCATTGTTGTCTTCGAGCATGCTCTTTGTTGTGAACGGAAATGAGCTGCTATTTTATTTATCTGAAGATTGTAGTGTGATAAATAAAGCATCAGAATAATCATACAAATCCTGTGCACTCCAATAGCTTTCAACTATGCTATATGTCTCTCATCAAGGGATGAACTTAGAATATTTAAATTACTTAGGCTGTCTTGATGAATTGAACATTTTAATGAAACCAGTTATTTAAACTCGGAGAAGGCATACAAAACATATTAATAAGATAGATTCAAGTCCTGTCAGGTATTAAAGCAAACTTTTTCAATGAAAAGTGATAAATATACCCATACTTACTTAAGCACTCAAAACACCAAGAGTTTACGTACTCTACTACAAATTAAGAGCATGGTTTAAAAAAAAGTAAATATTCAAAAGCTATAGAATTCTCTAGTGAGTTCAAGGAAGGACTGAATATGGTAATATGTTCTTAGAAATACAATAAGCTTCACCAAAACTGTCTCCAAAAAGAGATTTGTTAATAGAAATAGAACCAAAAAAGTAATAACACATCCATGCCCCATCCGTTTATTTGTGCAAATTATGACAAAAAATATGTATAGAGCTATTGTGATAAGGAAGCAAATTTCAGTAGAAAATTAAGTTTAACAGACATTTAAAAGAATGTACCAGAATAGAAACAAATGTCTGTTGTAGAACTAGATCTGATTTCAAAGAGACAGTAGAGGAAAAAAGAGAAGAAAATGGTAAAATTAATTTATTTTCTATTAAATGCATTTATACATTCAGTTTGTACTTCCTCTGGAAACCTGAAACATGTAGCTTTGTGTTATAATTCAGTAACCTTTTTTAACAGTATAAAGCCTTGTGAAAACTCTCCTCTAAAGACACCACATCCTTCTTAGTGTATGACAGGCCACTGTTTCTCCAGAACAAAAAAAGAGAAATTCATTAGTCTGAATCCATTACCCTTAAGTTAAACATTTTCTCACTGGGATTTCTTGTAGGTTCCTTATATTTGATATTCTCCGGATTTCATGAATACCAAACTGGTCACTTGCAGATGCTCGTAATGATTTTGAAGTGATAAATAACCAATTTCAGAAATGTTATAATCTAATTATTATAAACTTGGGATTTCTTATTAGATTTTTTTTATTTACATTTCAAATGTTATCCTCTTTTCAGGTTTCCCCTCTGAAAACCCCCTACCCCATGCTCCTCCCCCCTGCTTCTATGAGGGTGTTCCCCCACCCATCCACCCACTCTAGCTTCCCCATCCTGGCATTTCCCAACGCTGGTTCATTAAGACTTCACAGAACTAAGGGCCTTTCCTTCCATTGATGTCCAACAAGGCCATCCTCTGTTACATATACAGCTGGAGCCATGAGTTCCTCCATGTGTACTCTTTGGTTGGTGGTTTAGTCCCTGGGAGCTCTGGGGGATCTGGTTGGTTGATACTGTTGTTCTTCCTATGGGATTGCAAACCCCTTCAGCTCCTTCAGTCCTTTCTGTAACTCCTTCACTGGGGACCCTGTGCTCATTTCAATGGTTGCCTGTGAGCATCCACCTCTTAATTTGTCAGGCTCTGGCAGAACCTTTCAGAAGCTATATCAGGCTCCTGTCAGCAAGCACTTCTTGGCATCCAAAATAGGGTCTGGATTTGGTAACTGTATATGGGATGGATCCGAAGGTCAGGCAGTCTGTTGTAGGTCTGTTCAGGCAACCTAGGCCCAGTGGAGTACAAGTCTAGACCCCTGAAGCCTCAATGAGTAATCTCTGCCTGCAAAGGATGAAAGGTGTTCAGCCATAATTCCTGGGTCTCTGGCTCCAGTTTCAGACCCATCCCCCCACAGCTGCTCCCTCAGGAGATGTGTGTTCTGTCATGTAGACAAAGCTCCCAGCAGTCTAGCAGGGCCCTACCCCCAGTCATCTGACCACAGCCAAGCATGGTCCGACCCACAGACAGATAGCCACACCCCACAATATTTAAGAGGCAATTTGCTATCTCCCCTCTCTCTTGCCTTCTTCCTCTCTCTCTTGCTCTTTGTCATCTCTTCCTTCTTGCTCTCTTGCTTCCTTTCTTCCTCTCTTGCTCTTTATGCTCTTTTTTTGCTCTCATCTCTTGTTCTCTTGCTTTCTTCCTCTCCTTTTCTTTTTCTCCTTCTCTTCTCTCCTTCTTTCTTTTTCTCTACATGGTCATGACTGGCCTATTTTCTCTTTCCTATAATAAAATATCTCATGATTATGCATTCCCTCCTTCTTACTAACATGCAGTGCATCCACAGACATCAGCAGCAGAAGGCCCCTGACATCAGCAACAGAGAGACCACAGACCTACAGTCTCTGGCTGGCCTTTCCTTCAATCTCTCCTCCATACTTTGTCTCTGTATTTCCTCCTGGGGGTAATTTGTTCCCCCTTCTAAGAAAGACTTGTAGCTGCATATAGGCTGTGGTGTGGTGTTTATATCACAAATATTAGCAAACAAGGCAATGGTTTTATAGCTCGTGACACTGCTCATTTCAAATGCCTGTGTTCTCACCCTGGTTCTACTATACCTTGTGGCATTTACCTATCTCTATCAGCTTCCTTTCTATGTATCTCAACTGTAAATGTTCATCTTCCCTCTGTATCCTATTGAGGTTCCTTCTTCTTTTTGTTGCACTGATGAACATCAGTTACATATGAATCCATGTAAGGCTTCTATCCCTTCTTATACATGGATTCTGTCTTTTCAACCATAATATCTACCAGTCTTCTAAAATTGCTATTGCCCAAAGCTTTAGGATAAATCATGTCAAAGTCCCAATCTTGTGGAAACAGATCTCTTATAATCTTCTCTACTCTGTTTTTGTAGAGTTCATTCTTCTGCTCTAATGAGAAAAGATTCATTCAAAGAAATTATTGGAATTTTCAATGTTACCAGTAACACTCCTAAGTCTTTCAGACTAAGTTGTAGCATCTTCCTGTTTGCCTTTATTATATGTTGACTTAGTGAACTAGGTAAAGAGGAAAGCCCAAATGGACTTCTCTATGTTTTGTCTTAATGTCTAAATGCTGTATGTTCAGCAGCAAATGAACTGTGACCACACATGAATTTTTGTTTTTGTTATAAAGTGTCTAAACAGTTAATTAAATTATTAAACTTGTGTTTTACTTATTTTTAAATAAGTATTAGCCCTTTGTTCGTATCAGGAGTGAGAGACATTACCTGATCATCAACAAGGTTTTTGCTCAAGTGAATTCTATTCTGTGTGGTAAGAAGGACAATTGTCAACTGAAGGGGCATAAGTTCAGTGCAAAGTGCAATAAGGGACAGTAACCCTGCACTCTAAGGCCCATAGCACTGAATAGGTGTGATAAAATGTTATACTAAGGGCAATCTTCACAGTTACTTATACTAAAACAGATCACACCAATTTTTAATCTGTTAACGCAAGTGGTAAAAGGCTCCTATTACTGTATGAGTGTGTAGTGCAATCCTTCATAGATACCAAGAATTAATACTACTAAAAGTTTTGTAGAAATTCTATCATTATCCCTTTTCTTATTTGATGATAATTAGCCTTATTTTGCAAATATAAAAAGTGAAGCACTCTTTTTCTTTTTTCATTGAAAATTATAATCATTTAAAAGACTATTAGGTACTCAACAACCATTCAAAATCATTCAATTCTTGTATTTTATTGTGTCATATAGCTAACAATTTTTATTCAATGAATAAAAAAAATTTATTTTAACAGTTCTCCAAGCAGGCAAAAGGTATATTGTTTAATGGTATGGTATGGTGCTCACCAAGCTTACAAGAAGTCCCAGATTTAATTTTCAGTGGTACTCCTAGATATAAAGCTACAGTTGTAGAATTCAAAACACAACCTTAGTTATTTGGCAGCATTCTATTGTGACAAACTTAATTGTGTTTTTTTTTCTCTAACCACATTTCTTTATCCCTATGACATTCTACATTACAGCTGGTAAGTCATAGCCACGTGTCTTATCAAGGAGATATGACATCTGAGTGATGAGCTCGAGAAATTAAGTCCTTGTGCTGATTGTCTTATCTGAAAGAATACATAGAGTTGTGAAAATAGCTTTTGGATCCATTTGGTAATTTAAATCTACCTGTATCAATAGATCTCAGTTTATTTTCTTCTTTGGTTTCCATATGTGTTTATACATGTTTACATGTGAGGGGGAATCTATGTGTATCTATGAAAAGACCCAAGATTGCTATCTGGAATCATGCTCTATCGCTATTCTGTCTTAGTCAATGAGGAAGATCTCAGCCAAGCCCAGAGCTAGCAGAAAGCACAGGTCTGCCTAGTCATCTTCACTTTGTCTTCTGAACCTAGAATTATCACTTCCATGTCCACCTTTTGCATTTAACTGTGTTTCTTGAGATGAAAACTCTGCTCCTCCTGACTCCAAACACTTAACAAGAAGGCTACTTTCCCAGTTCTCCAATTATACCAGAGAGAGAGAGAGAGAGAGAGAGAGAGAGAGAGAGAGAGAGAGAGA
>JADRCD010235019.1:26503-52839 GCA_019843815.1 Montemys delectorum
GAGAGAGAGAGAGAGAGAGAGAGAGAGAGAGAGAGAGAGAGAGAGAGTTGGGTGGAGGGGATGTGCGTATGCTTACTTTGCTTTGTTTGAGATTAGGGATGAGAAGACTCTAACATCTTTGGTTAGGGTAAATGTTGCTATCAGTTGTTTGTTTGCTTGTTTTGTTTGATTGGTTTTTAGGCAGGGTTTTTTCTGTGTAGCCTTGGCTGTCCTGTAACTTGTTCTATAGACTAAGTTGGCCACAAACTCTCAGAAATCTACATCGATTGTGTTGGGATTAAAAGAGTGCCCCATTACTGCTAGACATGCTAAGAGTTTTAACAGTGATATTTGGATGTGTATTGGCTGAAGCCACAATTCTGCACGAATCTTTGCTATAGATCATTATCAGTATTGAGAATGGACTTTACTATGTATATGTCTTCTGTGGAAAAGTGTTATTTTTTTCTTGTCCTAAAATGTGCCCTGTCTTTATCTGGTCTGGAGTGAGTAGAACAAAATTCATCAGAGGCAAGTAAGGGTCTGATGCGTTCGATGCATTATCTACATCTCCTTCTCAGTGTGCAGATGCTTAGGTACCATATGTTGAACTCTCACATACACTTATATAATATGTACGACAAGGATGTAGGATGAAGTATCTAGCTATATAATACCTGCGTCTATTATGCTAGGTGGTGATTTTCAAAAGTCATATCTTTCCTAACACAGTATAGCTATACTCCTAAATGTCTCCTGTTGATTATGTAGGAGGTTTAACAACTTAGTGACATTTCTAGCTTCCTTTGTGTATTTTCAGAGTATTAAGTCACATCACTGTTACCTGGAGAATTTAGTATATTTAATAAATTACTCAGTAAAAGTTTTTTTTTTTTAATTACGAATTTCACTGTATTTATTCTAAATAAAGGAAACACTTATTTGAAACATAACCATACAACAAATCATCATGTAATTTTCTTTACATTTGAATCTACAAGGCAGAGAGTATTTTAAATGGAAGAGAAAGGGGTTGAAGTTCAAATTCTTTTCAATAACATCAAGTGCGTTTAAGCAGAATTTTTTAAAGAATTCTTTCTGTGGTGCTGTAGACTGAACCCAGAGACTTGTGGATGACAAAGAGATATCCAACAATAGAACTACATCCTCAACCCTGAAGTATTCATATAATAATTCAAAAATTAATAATATAATACGATTTTATAGTAAAGCATGGAAATTATAAACAACTGAGATTCATTATTTTAGATTTGACTATTAGAGTTAAAAGAATTCATCTTTCAGAATTCCTGTTTTTAATTGTGAATCAGTAAAATTTTATATTCTGAGGTCCTCAAATCAGATTTCCCATTCTGATATTCACATCACTGGGTCACTCTGATACAGTGACCCTATATAGAATGTGAGCTTAAATACAGTGCCACTAATATTGAAATCTCAATGGTAAATTTTAAATAAATTATTACATTTCTAAGAAAACAAAGATTAAGGAGACTTTCATGTTCCAAACTCTAGTCTTTTAAAATGGTTTCTTTTTATCCTTTTGTGCCCCTACCAGAATATAATTTTTAGATTTAACTACCTGTATTTACAGTATTTTACACTATTACTTTCTGTTGAAGAGGTTTAATAAACATCAAATCAAAAATATGCTATGTACATTCATCAGGGCAACTATTGTTCAGCAATAGTCAGAAGATAGAATATACTATTAAAATGAACATATGCATTGGATATAAAGAAATGATATTTAAATGTTTTAAGCTAAATATTTAGTAGCTATGATCAGTAGGAAAGTAATTTTTTGTCTGTCTCTAATATCACCTAAATAGTACATTTGTTAATATGAAATTACTGAGCCTTATATCTGTTACTGTTTAAAGAATATACTCCCAGATCTTATACTTTTTAAAAATTTTTTATGATAAACAAATACTTAGAAATTTGGAAACAATTGACTTCAATCCATGTAGATAATTTTTTCTTATTTTTGTACACATTTCCACATTTTCTGGCATTTAACTGGTTCAAGTGCCATTGTAGATAAATACATCTTTTGCAAGCAGGATAAATATTTAAGGTTAAAGGGAAACAAATGTAAATACATCACAGAGTAACAAAGAAAGTTTCAAAGTCTAGACTTTGAACAAGAAACTGAAAAATAATAAATTCTGAAGCCCATGATGTAAATATGACAGTGTTCGAGAACACTAAGAAACCAGGTAAAGGAATTGATTTTAACTCTCAATTCGTAATGTTAAAAAATATAAAATGACAAATATATTAATATAAGAAGAATGAACAGTAAATAATGAAAAGACGATGAGGAATAAGGTAGAATCATTGATTCACTCCCCAGTGTAATAAATTAAAGTATTAATAAAAACAATACAATTGGTTTAGACAGCTACTATAGAATGGCATTTGGCATATTTTTAAATACCATTGTTCTTGAAAACATCACAATTAAGAATATTACTCTTATAAAAACACAGTCTTTAAATAGTGTCAATATTGAACAAGAATATTACAAATTTTAATACAAATATTACATAGCCAATTTCTTCTGATGTATATATTATCATTCATCAAATTGAATATAGAGCATTTAAATCCATTATTTTAAACTGTATTAAGATTAAAATAGTTGAAATATATATATGTAATTTTTCCATGAAACTTTTAATATTTTAATTAAAAGAAATTATGTATGAAATTGTTTTGATGGTGTGTAAGTACATGCATCTATGCATGTGCTGGCGCCCATAGTAGTTAGAAAGGTCATTAGACCTCACAGAACTGCATTACAGATGGTTGTGAGTTGCATATAGGGGCTAAAAATCCAATCTGGCTTCTCCAGTATAACATTCGGTGCTGGTAGGTGCTTAGCCGTAATTGCAGCCCAACTTTCTCATCAGTTTTAAAATCCAAACTATAAATTTTCTATGATTCTTTATCAATCAGTTATAACCTTAAGTAATTATTTTGCTAAATCAGCTTTTAAAGCTTTATTATCATGTGATAATACATCACTGAAATATATATGTGTAGGTATATGTGTATATGTATATATATATGCAGAGAGAGAAAGAAAGCAGTGATCATATTAACCACATATTTCTCACAGCTATATCAAGTGCTGCTCTTATTAGCTAATATAGCTCATACCTCTGTACAGTACTGCTCTATTTAATGCATAGATCTCACAGTGCATAAAGTACTACTTCTTTAACTGCATACATCTCACTACTGGATAAAGTACTGCTCATATTTACTGTACAACACACATACCCTTGTTCATCTAACTTATCCCATCTTGTTTCATCATTTTTCCTTCTTATACTGCCATATCCTTTTATATGTTAGATTTATTTTCAATGCCTTTTTGAATGTCTCTTTGAATGGTCATAGAATATTCATTCATAATTTGCTTGCTCTTACATTTTACCAATTTTTTATTTGCAGATATATTTGCAAAAGTATAAAATTAAATTTGAAAAAGAACTCCATTTATTTATTACATTTTAATTACCTATATTGCCTTAGTGGTGTTGATGCAATTTAACACCTATCTACCTGTATTCACTTTTCATTTTCATTATCCTATCCTTACCAAACAATTTAACTTTCTTGGCTAGTCAAATATAAACTATCTCATATTGTCTGCAGTTTTTTAGCCGAATGCTGACAATTTCTTATTTTTTTAATTTTTATATTTTCCCCATCTTAATGTTTTACTTCTTTGAATTGCACACTGCAAGGAAATTTGCATTAGCTGCTATTGTATTTGCTCTGAACTAATCAGTTTGTTTGACTCTAATGGAGAAGTCTACACTTAAGTAAACTCCATTTATATTTATTAACATACTAATATATTTGTAATTAAGTTTATTATGTGCATTTGCATTTTAAATTCGCTTTTATCATTGTTTTAGTTCTTGTCCTTTCAAGCCTTCTTCCCCTGTGGATGTGGATTGAATGCTGCTCTTAAGCCTAACATTTTGTCCTGTCATTATCTGAACTTGATTTAGTATTGCTGAACTTTCTGCAGCTAATTTTATTTCATTATAATAAAAATATAATGTTTTAAAATTAGCTGCCAGATATATATTTTTGCATCTAAGTTATCTTCGGTATGAATACTAAAAGTATGCAGTACTAATATCTAAAGGAAATTGGGTATTTTCCTTTTATGTTCCTGACTGAAATAGCAAGTTGTTCCTTTGTTGATTTTTAGCTGACAAGCACTTTCCTTGTTTTGTTTTGATGTCCATAACAGAAAGAAACAAGTCTCTTGTGTCTATTAACTCTTCTTCCTCTTTGTTTAGGTAGAGTCACTGTAATAATAGCCTCTACATAATACACCAATAAAGTTACATGAGAGCATACTGGTCCAGATTAATAATATTTGATTCACATGGAAATGGCAAATATTCTGCAAGAATACTCATGTGAATAGAAAGCAAAATTATTCTAGATGAAACAACAAAATCTACTCAAAGCTCAATGGAACTGTTATCTAACTGTTAAAGGAAGACTGTGGGAACTTCCAGGATCCACATTACCTAAGGGAATGAAATACAGACCACATGCATACTTTGGTTTACAGCGTTATGTCATTAAGTATGGACTCAGAATGCCATCAAGTTGTACTTCTCCCATTTCTCAGGAATAAATAACTCAGTCTCTTGGTTTTATGTTAGAGTTTAATGCTTTTATTTGTCCACTTTAAAAGTGATCATTTATAAAAGTCTAGTTCAAATTTGCTATGATTTTTCTATTGTAACAATAGCAATAATATATTACAAATTTAAAAGGCCTTGTAGCAAATATTTTCAGACATTTTTATTAGGGAGAAATTATGTTGAAGGAGAAAGTTATGTTGAACTTGATAATACCACACAATACTATGTTAGTACACATAACTTTTTTAAAAATCAACTAGATGTAAAATTTAGGAAAGAAAAATGTCAAGCATAAGCCACAGGTCCTCCCTGACACCTTCTTTAAAACTTTGTGGGAGATGCTACTCTCTTCCCCCTAGCTTTGACTATAGACACCCAAATCAGTTATTCTCTCACGTACATTAAAATTCCTATAAGTGTACTTCACATGCAATTGTATAAGATAATATAGAGAGGATACCAGGTATGGGCATCAACACAGTTCATGAATCATACTAATTTTCTCTAGTTTTCACTTGTATGTGAAATTACATGATAAATTTTCATTTTGTTGCTTTTGTAGATTATGTATCATGGTCTAGACAACCGACTTTGTGAAGAGTACCTGCTGCTCTAGAGAGGAACTGGTTTTGGTGCCAAGCCCTCATGTGATGCCTTATAACCACCCATAACTTCAGTTTCAAGATATCTATCCAAGTTAACCATTGTATGGCTTCCGTAGGCATCAGGCACACAGGTGGTGCATGCTAATACATTATAAACCTTAAGCTAAAAGAATAACTCAAAAGTACACTATGTGCCTTTGTTATGTCCTCTCTAACTTATCACACTAATTATTAGTATCTGGAGATAAGGTTTTTCATATTTCATTTTTGTTCTTTTAGTAATTGGAAGTTCATTCAAGCACATTATTTCATAAAGAAAATGCACTTAATAAGGGATATTGATTTATTAAATAATGAAGTGGTCATTTCTTTTCATGTGTGAATTTAAGAATGTGAAGGCAGAAATTCTGATTAACTTCAAATCAGTCACTGATCATCAGATACAACTGCACGTAAAAATCATCAGTGAGTTTTGAGATTAACATGGTATTCTGAATGTCAGAGTTCTAAATTTCACAGGGTGTGCTGGTTTCAGGCAACTTTGGGCCCTAAATATTTCTGATGAGACTTTAGACTGATCAATGCAGGTCTGAGTAATTTGATTTATTCCAGACCAAATTGCTATAATATACAAAACCAGAAGGAAAACCCAGGTGGTCCTTTACAGCTCATGTTTCTGTCAAGAACGTGGCAGATGACTCGGGAACAGGAGAAGAGTACACCAAAAAGGATAATTTCCTCACAGCCCTTTTCTATGAGTTGTATAGCTGTTCACACAACACCAGCATCTTGTATCATCAAACTTCAGAGCAACGTAGCAATTTCTTCTCTCTGAACTTTGGGGCTCAGCTGTATTATTTTCCACCACAAATGCTACAGAGAATACTGTTTTGCTAAATAAAGAATTTCTAAAACTACTCTTAAAATTCAACATAGAATGTTTACAAAATTAAAACGGAATATATAGAGACTATCAGCTATGATTTTGGGGAAATTATTTTAAGCATAAATTTTTGACACTATAAAGAAATACATTATCTAAATTTTGAGGATTTAGCATTCTACAAATACTTTTTATATAGTAATGTTACAGTTATAATTTCAACATAATAGCTTATTTATGCTGTTAAATGTATACATGTAAGACAGAACAGTCTTTAACAATTTTAATTATGAGTTTTTGATAGTAGAAATTGTATATGAAAACAAAGAGATATAAATTTCATAGAGATATTTTATATTTCCCATATATAGATTTAATGTTGATCACCTGATCTTGAATGTGAACATAATTCCAATGAGAAAGAAAAGGTGTGGACCCTGAAAAATATTAAATCTTACACTAAACCTCTTTAGACCAACTTGGCAAATTAATAATAGAAAAGTGGCCAGTCGCCTTAAAGAAATACAGGAAAACACATACAAACAGAAGCCCTTAAAGAGGAAACAAGTAAGGGTTAAGGGAAGGACTGAAGATGATGAAGAGGCTTTGCAACCGCATAGGAAGAACAATAGTATCAACTAATCTGACCACTCAGAGCTCTCAGGAACCAAGCCATCAACCAAAGAACATAAGTGGGCTAGTTTGTGCTCTTACTGATTCCTTTCCCAGCACCCACTACATATGTAGCAGAAGACTGCCTGATCTGGCCTCAGTGGGAGAAGATGTGTCTAATCCTGTAGCGACTGGATGACTTTGGGAAGGGGGATACTGTGGGGGAAGCGCCCTCTCAGAAGCTAAGGAGAGGGGGAAGGGTAGAAGAACCCTAAGAGGGGAACCAGTAGGGAGGGCAACATTTGGAAGGTAATTAAATAAAGACATAATTTTTAAAATGTGACTAGTCAGAGATAAGTTCAATTTTAAACAATGTCTTTTAAGCTAGATTAGGTATGTAATTCTTTCGAAATATAAAACAAAGTTATTCTGAAAAAAACCACAACAAATACAAGTAGAATATAAGTACAAATTCCAGTTAGATGTTGTACTTTATTTTGCTATTTTGTTAAGAAATGTACAGATTTCTCTTTCAATGTCAAAAACATCACCTACTGTGTAGGTGAAGAAGACAACAAAGTACTCAAGTTAAATGGGATACTTCTTTTGAGTGTAGCAAAATTGAGCAAAAGTCAAATGTGGGCAATTAATTCAAAGAAATAGTTTTCTGTAAGTGTATACTATTAAGTTTTATGCCTATAAAAATGCAAACAGAAACATAACATTTAATATGAAGCAAAAATACATTAGCTGATTAAAATGATATATACCCAATCAAATACAAAGAAAATGGTATATTATAAATCCTAAGAAGTCCATGTTAGGAAGGTTGCTAACATTGGTTAGTAAGTACAGTACATGTCATGAAATCATGAGGATTTGAGTTTGATCCATGGAACATATAGGCAAAGCCAGTTATGGTTACACAAACATATCATTGCTTAGTAGGGCGGAGGCACAAGGATTCTTGGGTCCTGCTAGTCACGCAACCTAGCATTGTTGTTTAACACCAATACTCAGCCACAGACTCTGTAAAAGCAAAACAAAACAAAACAAACAAAAAAAAAAACCCCAACGTCAACAAAAATAAAACAAACAGCCAGATACCAGTGAAAGAATTTAAAGAAAAACATAGGAGGCTGGGTCAAGTGATAACATACCTCCCTACACACACACAGACATACAAACACATAGGCATGTAGTGCTACAGTAAACTATATAGAGGTTTTTTTTTTTTAATTATAAGAAAAAACACTGAAATGGTGTTTAAAAATCTCAGGAAAATTAGTTTAAAAAATTCAGTAGAATGTAATATTAATAATTATTTTAATATACCTTAAATGATATTATATTGTTATAGAAATTACAGAGTAATGTGAACAATTAAGAAGAAATCAAATTAGATTAATAATAGATTAAATAAAATTGTTATCAGCAGATATCAAGGATAGAAAAACTAAAATTCTGCATATTATGGTAAACTGATATACCAAAAAATTCACTAACAATACCTTCTGTCAGCAATTTCTTATTTGTTGACATATATTATTATAAAATTCATAAAATAAATTATCAAAACCACTTTTTAAACATTTTACTCACTGATTATGTATTCCACATTATGAGAAGACATTTTTTCAGAAACTATCTGACTCATCCTATAATTAATTTTTTATTGATATGAGGGGAAATGGACCTGAAGCTGATGTTGTCAATATGGTTCCTAAAATTATATAACAAAGTCATAAAAGATAGAAACTAAATGTGAAATTTTAATTGAATAAAAATGTAAAGCAAAAATCATATATAGATCATTTCATCTTCAAAAATCATGCTGGTGAACTTTCTAAGCAAACACCTAAATATAACATAAACAAGGAAAAGAATAAACTGTGCGGTGTTTTCTTTGTTCTGAAATGACCTTCTGAACAGCGCAGTCGTAGGCATTAGAGCCTGGAAGGGGAGGAGCGTGCTTTTCATAATGAATGTGAAGTAATATTTCAAGGGAAAACTATTTTTAATAGAGAGTTACTATTCATAGAAACTAATTATAAGAGAGGATTTTACTAATTTTAAAGGTGTCTGACCAAGGTGAAAAATTAACAATGAATCACATTGCCATGGGCTGATCACTGGAAACACCTGAAGGGGCATGTCATCCTGTGAAGTGGGGGCTATGCACATTCACAGCATCATGCTCCTGATTCCCGAGTATATATGTGTGTTTAGCATCTAAATTTGTTAAAATATGTGCTTCCACATCTTAAGTTTCAATAAATATTCTTTTCTGGTATTTTAGGAAATTGATAATACAGTATAATGGTAAGATAGTGTTTTAAGTGATTAACTTACAATGAACCATTGATAGTAAATGATGCTGATAGAGTTGTAAGTTAAAAAATATAAAATATTTTATCAATAAAAATAAGTTTTATTTATATTAAATATGTTCTTTTCAAAAATCTTAATCAATGGAAAGCACGGCAACATTAATCCTACCAACACTTACCCATACACTTCCTTTCAAAATTCAACTCCCTTTTGTACTTCTCAAATCAAGTTTCATGTATTCCCTTGACATGATATACCAGTAACAAAACAGAGCGCAAGGACAGTTATATGATTTTAAACATGTATCATTTATGAATTCAGAATATTTCATTTCTAACTTACTATTATGTTTTGTCCAATAAGAATTTCATATATATGTGTGTGTGTGCATGCATATGTGTGTGTGTGTGTGTGTGTGTAACTATCAAGATTGGTTAAAAGTTTTTCATTTAAAAACAGAAAAATTCTAAGAATAGATTATGCAACTCATGTATAGTAATTGGAATTTTCTTCATCATACTCAGCACAGACCCAGAGGAAGCAGGGATAGTTTCCAAGGAGATTGAAATTTAGCAATATCAAGTGATCCTTATAAACAACAAATAACTCAACAATTATTAGATATCTCTAAATATATTTACTGCATGCTTAATATTTTTAAGGAAAGATTGTTAGTTGAAAGATTATAACTAAAATGTTCTCTAAATCCACATAAGAATACTACCAGATATTGTCAGAGTCCTCTCTCTCTCCTCTTCTCTCTCTCTCTTTCTCTCTCTCTCTCTCTCTCTCTCTCTCTCTCTCTCTCTCTCTCTCTCTCTCTTGCCTCAGTGTGTGTCTGCCTCTTTTTCTGCCTCTCCTCTGTATACCTGCCTCTTTCTCTCTCTCTTTCTCTCTTTCTCTCTCTCTCTCTCTCTCTCTCTCTCTCTCTCTCTCTCTCTCTCTGTCTCTTTCTTTCTCTCTGTATGTCCTTCTATCTCTCTACCTCTCTTATGTGTGTGTGTTTAAGTACTTTCTAACAAAGAGAGTTTTCAATTACTAAACAAGGAAAGCATTTGTTACTAAAATATATAATATGCAAATATATATACAATGCATATTTATATTTCCTCTCCTAAAAGATAAAATTGTTCATTACTAATTTCATTTATGGAATCTTGTGACTCTACTTGTCATAACAATGTACCGCAGATTTATGAACTTCATATCCAAATATTTTAATTATTCAATTTACATTTAATAGTACTTTTCAGATTAGTTCTTAAGATAGAACTTGAGGCACTTATACTAACATCTTTGTAGCTTTTCCCAGTCCTTAAAAATCATCCTGACATCTTATCTGCTGTTGGCGAGTTTATTTCTATTATACCTCCAGGGAAACATGCTCTTTGAAACAGGCAATGGTTAATGAAATATATATACATATTTTTACATATTCATTAAAAAGAAACTGAAAAAAATGCAAAAGTGTTACTAATTTATAATTACTCAGAGTAGAATTATTTTGAACATGAAAGAAATCATCAACTGTTAACAATACATAGATCAAAACCAGAGAAAGCAAAATGTGGGCCAGCATCTGACACTGAGTCCTGTGTGGGCTGAATTCAGGGCTGTGGGAAGTTACCATGCTGTGTCAGCCAATAGTTGCCATTAGAGAAGGTCAGAAGCATTCAAACTAAGTGTGAGCAGATGGCCCAAGGAGCGAAGTATAACTTTTGTGACTAGTCTCAGTGACCCAGTTAATGACGGGAAGCTTATTACAACTGTGGTGGCCTTTGAAACGTGAATGAATGGGAATGCATGGTCTTTAATAATTTTTTACTGCAATAAAACTACTTCATAAAAGTAAAATTAAAAAAAAATTAGTGCTAAAAATTATACATATTTAAGAGTGTCAAAACAGATGACTGTTTAACTGTGTCGTTTGAGGATTTATTTGCATTTATATTCCCTCCTCTTAAACAATTGTATGCATTTTAATACAGGATTCAGTTTATAAAATTGAGTGCTAGTCATCCGTTTTGTCTCCACTGTTTATCTATTTGTCTTGCACGTACACAAATAGGAATCCTTTTAGAAGTTATATTTAAATAACCAGATAGATGATGGATATGAATGATTTCCAGAACAAACTGAATGTATGGACTGAGAACCACACTGGTGCCCTGCAAATGTGGACAAATGTCCTGCCCCCCTGTAATGATAACAGACCTTCACAATTCTGCACTGTCATTGTCAGTATTTTCTCAGATACAGAGGAGAGATTTTTCTCTTGCAAAAGAGATATTCTTTCTTACATACATCACTTCTGACTAACAATGGGAAATAGGTTTTCAGAAATTCAGTGTGCATATCAGTAGTTAAAAAAGAATAACATAATTTTCAACTTTTGAGAGAACTAAACATGGTCATATATGGGAATCACAGGGATACTACTCTATCAAGAATTCTGTATTTCTATTATACAACTCTAAAAGGAATTTAAGCATTTGTGTTCCAGGATGGGCTAACATAAGAAAACTACTTGGAAGTAAATTTGTTTAATGTAATTTAGGTTTTGAAAGAGGGCATGCTAGATAAAGTAGAATCTGAAAATGTACATCTTTCTACAGCCTTCGGTCACGCATTGACTCCAAGCCCCCGACTAGCTACTATTACTGCTCGCCTACTCTTGTCAACTTGTATTCTCTTGCCAATCAATAAATAAAGCATTATGGAAAAATGGCTCCCATCTTGATTACACTTCTTCATCTGTCTCTTATATAATTTCTTCTGGTTTGTGATGCTTTGTTTTAAAGTATTGACCACAATCAAATATTGTGACCATGTGAAAATCATGATTTGTAAAATTAAGTTAGTAAATTTAACTTACTGGAAATTTCATCAAGTGAATTTCTAAACCTCAGGAGACATGTCAACATTAGCTAAGTTTGTCATTTGTGAATTTCACTCTTCTTAACCAGTGCAGCACACGCTGTACCGTGGCCCAACTGTCATTAAGTGCATTTTCTTTTCAAAGGCTCGTTTTCACATCCAGCATCAAGATTTTAACTAAGGCTCTATGGTAAAGAGTAAGAAAATCAGTCTTCAAAGAAATTGAAAGGCAAGATAAACAAGCATATTTAAACTGTGTATCTTATAACACCTCCCAGACAACTTGTCATTTCTATATTATGTTTAGGAGCTGGAATAAAGCTAAATGTTTGTTCTGAAAGATGAGAGATTGAAAAGCAATTTCCTTTGTAAAGAAAATTTTGTAATAAAAATCGCTTCATAGGAAAGAGACAATTGTCATAGCTGGCTTATTTTGACTCATCAAATTCAGCTTGTTCTCACCTTCACAGGACCAGTGTGATATTTTATATATGTGGTGCAGTTTAAAAATGAAACTTAAGGATATATCTAAAATAAAGCCAAAACTCTCCTTTGTGTGTATCCTTTTAAAATTTTTCATATTTCTTGATTGTTTAATTAGTTATTCCATACACAGAAAATTTTATTAAAAGTAAGCTTACAGCTTACACTGCGAAAATTAATCTTCCTGTAACTATATTCCATCCACAGTTTAAAAAACTCAAATGTTATTGGCAGGCAGTATTTTTGCATAAGAATTAGCAGTCCATTGGCCCTTCAGTCATTAGCATATTTCACTTTGGTACTGTTGGTTTCAAAATCAAGGGACTGAATTCAGGCATCATTTTTATTTTTGTGATTAAATCAGTGTTGAAATAAACACAATTTATATCATCTTCGATGATTTCTTTTTGCAGACAGTATATTTATTTTGTGAGATCAAAGTGAGGTGTCATTTTATTAAGTAGTGCAGACAGAGCTCACGGTGGCATTCTTTTACTAGAGTAACTTTAGGGGGCACTGTGCTGCCAGGAGAGAAGAGTCCATGACCAAGCTACAGGAACTTTCTTCCTTTGCATATGAATGTACCTCAGTAAGAATTCCAAAGAAATCAAGCCCAAAGTGTTACATATCTCTTAACGTACCTTAGATTCACTAAGACACTGCCCATCTGTGAAACAAGTTTAAATTTATTGAAGAGTATGTTTCTGCAATAGACAGTTGTTTTTCAGTTCTAACGTGAAGGTGGAAGGAACAAGTCCAGGTTGCTCTGGAGTTAAGAAACCTAACAAACTGCAAACGTCACAGACAAGGAGACCACACCGCCCTGGAAAGGGGCAAAAATGAGACTGAAGGATTCTGTACAGTAACAGAGTCAAAACAGAAAGAAAAGAAAGAAAGAAAGAAAGAAAGAAAGAAAGAAAGAAAGAAAGAAAGAAAGAAAGAAAGAAAGAAGCAAAAACAGAGGCAAAAGATAGTTGTCTAGGGGAACAAAGCATCAGGAAGCCAGAATCCAACGTAGTGAGCACAGAATCCCTGAGGCATTCTAGTGAACAAGCCTCGCAGGTAAAGCAGAAGTGCAATCCCAGTAGCACCGAGACCACTTCACACATACACACCCCTGGAATCCTCATGGCTGGGTTCTGTAAATTCCCCTGTCCTGGTCCACTGTTTCAGTCACCTGTGAGATCTGACTTATATTCTGACTCCAAAGAATCTACTTTGTTATCTAGTGAGATCAAAGCAAAAGATGCAGGGGCTTGAAAGGGAAGTAGAGTCTACAAGGAAACCCATGCTTTCACAGCCTTTTAAAGGCATCATCCAAACTGCTTGATGTGAATGCTTGAATTAAATTATATGTGACAGCCTAAATGGAAGCTTTCTACAATTTATTTATTAATTATACTATATCATTTTAATTATATAAATAAACATGCTAATGTATATACACGGAGGTAATAAATTTATTTGGTAACTAGTTAAAATGCTTTCCTTGCTATTAGAAAGCATTAGCAGTATTGCGTCTTTTAACCTTTGCTGCAGATATGTGAGGTTCGACCTCATTGGTCGTGTTTGTATATTACAAAGAGAAAAGCTGACTGATTCCAAAATTATGTTTTGCTTTCATTTTATTTCCTTCATTGAGTATGAGTGTCACCTGAAAAGGAAATTAAAGATTTTTGTGGAAATCGCAAGCATTCAAAGAGACTTACAGAAGATAGTGAGCTATGTTAAAGTGTAAATTATTAGGAAAGAGAAGTTTTCCTTTGTTATCAAAAGATGTTTAATTGATTTGTTTATAGAAGAGTGAATTAGGTTTAAGTGCAATTCAGTTGATAAGTTCTTGGGGTTCTTATAATTGTCACTATAACAATACAAGGAATACGAACAGTCCAGTAAACAGCAAGCATTTACTATCATATGTATCACTCAAATTGTCAACAAATTAATGAGTCCAATTACTTTGATGAGGTACAGAAAGCTGTATGTAACTGTTCAGTTTTTCTTTCTAATCTGTCTGGTGTTGCCCTTGTCAAAACACTGAGGCTTCAAATGTACTACTGGCTCCACTAAAGTCTGCATTGCTCTTTTTATTGAGGAAATTATTCACTTTCTTAATATTTGAGAAAATGTGAAGATTTAATGTCATTTTTTTCTTTTATTGTCAAAGTTATCTTGCATTTATGAATACTTGAGTTGTATTTCTGGGCATTTCAATCATTTCAGGGCTTAATCAATAGTGAGAAATAAGAAGTATAGAAGAAAGAATATCAGATAATCCTAGATCTTATATCTTTATCAGTGTTCACTGGAAGAATTTTAAGAGATTAGTAACAGGCTAAGTGGATTTTGTACTTCCTCCTGTGAAATTTAATAATGTTCTTTAGCTCAGGCTTAAGACTTTGAAGCTTAACTAAATTTATAACAAAATTTCTCACATTTCACAGGACAGTTTCCTCATGTACAATTATAATATAAAATGTGTGGGTATTTTTCTTTCTTTTTAATTTTTGGAATTTCTCATTTAATAAAGATCTTACAGTTACATTCATGTTATACTACTCAATGGACTTTTTGGTAATCAGGGAAAATTGTTAACATTTAAAACCTTGCATCATAATTTTTTAATTACACTATTGTTCATATAGGTGCAACTAGGAAATTTTCAGATCTAATGAATGTATTTACCTTCCCTAGTATGATTTTACTTTACATTATATAACTAATATAACAGGTTAGTGGCTGGTTTCAAAACCTAGATTTTAAAATATACTTTTTTCATATAAAGCTTTAAATTATTTAAAATATCTAGACCTGTGTGGTGAATGTATAATTTTTTATAGGTTTTATTTTTTTATTAGATATTTTCTTTATTTATATGTAAATTTCTCCTTTCCCAGTTTCCCCTCCAAAAAACAAACAAACAAACAAAAACAACAAGAACAAACCCCTGTTGCTTCCCCCCTCCCCATGCCTGCCACCCCACCCTCTCCCACTTACTGGCCCTGGCATTCCCCTACACTGGGGCATAGAACCTTCACAGGGCCGAGGGCCTTTCCCCCCACTGATGATCGAATTTGCAATCCTCTACTATACACACGCTGCCAAAACATTCAGTCCCACCATGTATAGCCCTTGGTTGGTAGTTGGGTCCCTGGGAGCTCTGAGGGAATGTATAATTTTTAAAAACATTAAACTATAAATGATTTATAACTTTTTATACATCATTATTTTTAATTTGTTATTCAAATGTGCTTATAGAATACTTTGAGAAATTACTTTTGCCTGTAATGCATTTGTTATTTGTATAAAAAGGCATTTGAGTGTGTTGAATATATGTGTGTGGGTGTGGGTGTGGGTGTGTGCTTCTCTATTATTATACAATGCATGAAATAATTCAACTTAATAATTTTCATTCAAGGAAAAGACTTTTTAGAAGCCACATTTTTATGAGGACATGGAAAGTTCAGATACTATCTTAAGAGGAGCCAGGCAACACTTTCCTCGTCCATTGTTTCTGGAACCTACCTAAAACTACACTGAACCTTGTTGGAATTTAAAATAACTAGCAAACCCAGTAAGTACACTTCTCTTGGAATGTTGAAAGATTATTTTACATATAAAAAAAGGCTTCTCTATTGAAACTATTTTCAAGTCTTTATGAACTCTGCTTTTCTTCAAGTGTTTTGTTGTTCACATTAGAGAAATAAAATACTGACTAGTGTCTCCCAACGTTATGAATGTATGTTTCCATGTTACTCTAATTGCTGGCCCACCATCTGAGGCCTTTCTAGTCACATTGTACAATGACGCCATAAACAACAGAAACTTGGTATTTTGTTAGAATTTTAGGATATCAGTGACCTGGTTAGTCAGATGACATATTTTACAAAATTCCTATTTGATTTCTGTACACCAGAAATTTTACAGATCCTCCAGAAAGGTGACGATATCTTGGAGTAAATTTTAAATTTTACTAATCAAACCAGCCAGGATAAATTTAAAGATCTCCATCCCATCGCTGACCATGAATGTGACCTCTCATAGCACGGGGCATTCCTTATGTCCACTTTTTTATTTTTCAACAAAGGTCTTTCTCATTCTGTCTTTCTTTTCTTTTCTTTTTTAATTCTTGATGTCTTTGTCTGTTGTACTTAGATTCTCCATCTGATGTTATAATCAACATATTCTGTGTAAATGTCAAATACACTAAGAAGCCATTAAATGCTTACAATGTTTAATCAAGGAAAATGCCGTGTTACTGCCCTTTGACTTGGAGGTACCAGAAAGCAATGTCTGCTTAACTGATGGCTTTTTTAAAGAGAGAAAGGAGTAAGCTTCTTCCAGCCATGTCCATATCTTGCTTGGCCACCCATTGTGTGGACCTTGCTGAGAGCTTGAGACTTTCCAGTTCCCTAATTGAGCTATAATTCCATGAATGCTTTGCTTCTCTGGAGGGAAAGCTGTGGCATTTTTATGGCTGTGCTCACTCATTTGAAGACCAGAATAAATCACAAAATTGATTTAAAAATGTTTAAAAGTTGAATTATCTTGCTTTGGAGAAAAAGAAAAACTGACTATCGAGAATCAGAAAATTCACATTTAAATCCTTTATTTCTCCTCCGATCTACATATAGAAAATCGTATATTGGAGGAGAAATAAAGGATTTAAATGTGAATTTTCTGATTCTGAGGAAATATGTGAATAAATAAACACATATTGTATTTGGAGGTTATATTCCCTGTTATATTAAATGTTATCCGTTCATTCCTTAGTACCTGTAAATGACCCCCACTGGTATTTCAGCTCTTACTGATTCTACCCATTTGTTTGAAGAAATGCTCCTAAAAATACTCAACTTCTTTATAATTTTTTTACTTTGGTTCAATATTTTACAAAGTTCAAAACATTTCAAATCTGTTTTCAATGGTCTTTATCTCTAAACATGAAGGATTATTTAAAATCATATCTTAGTAAGTAGCATATGTAAACTATTAGATAATATAGTGCAGACTACAAAGACCATCATTTCTATCTCAATCCACTCTGCTTTGGTACTGAAAGAGGCCCTAAGCAGTAAGAGGATAAATGCTAAGATAAAGGATAATTTATAGGAATTATTTATAAATTATATTTAACTTATCCTTAATTTGTTCATTACTTGTTCCTCTAATTTTTTTTTCAGGCAATACTAAACAAATTAATTGTCTTAAAGCTTATATCAATATCTTGCTGAGCAATAAAACCTTACATATACAAACTGCATTTTCTCAATTTTGGGACAGAAAATCTACTTATATTACTTCAGTTTATCTTGCTATCCTCTAAATTCGGTTAGTTTTAAAGCTTCCACTACCCTTGGACTATACAACCAGATGTAAGGATGTAAATAATTAGTTAAAACATTTCAATATTCACAATCTTTCATCACACATACAATTATATTTCATTAGTTCGATGGTAAATGGTTAGACGTGGAGGCCATTCAGTCTGACATGGAATTTATATAAAGGAACAGTATAGTATAGTCTGGATTATAGCATTTAGTTTTAATTTTCTAAGGAACTACTAATATGCTGATATTGTTTGCCATTTCCTGCTATCGTCCCTTGTATACTTGTTGATAAAATCTTGGATTATATGCTTTACACAGTTTCTCTCAAAAGTATTAATATATTAAAGAGACTCCACATTGTTTCCTATCTAACATAAGAAATGATTCTAAGAGAAAGAGCAATCTTTCTTTCATTCCACAAACTCTTTCAGGGTTATTTTGGGTGAGGGATGTATGCTAACATAAGCCCCTTGTGCAGTATTATAATTGTAGTAAATATGTCATTATTACATTTAACTATTTTAATTTTAAAATCAAGTAAGTTGTAATCAAAGTTATTTCTTTAACTGGATTGCTTGCTTTAAATTCTAATTTTACTATCCAATTTTAGTGATTATAATTTTCTTTTATATTATTTTCCATAAGGGTTAATGTGACTATTGATCGGTCATTTAAGGGAAGTGAAAGTCATCCTCTAGTACCCTACTTGAGTCAGTTTTGTATTGTATATAGAATGTGTACTTTAAAATGCTATTCACACAAGTATGTTCTGTCACCTAAGCTACTGCAAATATTGCAATACAGAAACAAAAATTACCATTAAGACACAATGACTCCCACAAATGCAAACAGATAATAGGAGTAAAAATCAACTGCAAAGGTTGGTTAGATTGTATTAATCCCTGTAAATCTCCACCATTTCAAAAGCAATTCTATGAAGTGAGAAAGCCTTTGTCTCTTCTGACTGGCTTGAGCTCCCAAAGAGAGGTGTGGTAGCACTGAAAAGCTCTTTACCACAGGGATCCACACAATTAAGAAAAGCTGAGAATGTACAAGTTTGCTAGTTTAGAAATATTAGCTTGCCTCCTACTTAAACCCAAACAAAAGCACACTACGGCTCTGGGTCAACCCAATATAGACAAGACCTGAGCTCTGGTTTGCCCCATGCAAAGAACTATAATGGAGTGGAAGCAGCCGCTACTTAATATAGCAGTTAAAATTACCCGTGACTGAAGTGAGCACATCAATCAAAAGTTTTGGCATGTAATGAGTCAGACAAACCAGAGCGGTGAGCTTGAGGGCAGGAAAAGCCTCTGTTCAGTATTCAACAGTTCTCAAATAGCCATGACATCCCTTCCCATACACCACCGACTTCCAGCAGGTGGATTTTTAAGGCATTGTCCTAAGAACACAAAGATGGATCAACTCAGTGCATTTGAGATGGCTTCCTGTTTTGTCTTCTGAAAACTAAGGCTGCAGAAAGCTGTCCACATTCTTGGCATTTTTTTTTGTATTAGTCAACTAGTAAATATATAACGCAGAAGAGAGAAAATTCAATTAGAGCTGAAACAGAAACAGCTTTTGCTGATTATCCATATTAGATATAAAATTGAGGTAAACATTTTGGAAATATCACCATATGTGCAACTTTATTGTTAGACAGTTTATCTTCAAAGTCCTACAATGTTTGGTGGTCATTATCAATTGAAATTAATATCTTAGCATTTCAAATGCCAACAATGAGACTGCTTACATATTTCTAGGTCTGCATGTAAATTTTGCAAAAGTATATCTGGGAGGAATGGGAGCTCATATTGATCAGAGTATATCAACCCTTCTTCATTAATGCTTTCATTTTTAATATCAAATTGAGTTTTGCCTGCTTCAATCATCCAACTCTATGATTGAAGAGCAACTAGAAGGAACACCAAGCAGAACTTCCTTTAAGAAAATATGATAAAGAAATATTACTATGTCTAGAATTTTTTTCAACAAGAACAAAATAGAATCTAGTAAGACATACTATTCTTTTCAGGTATTGTGTTTACTGTAAATTTTACTATTTAACTATTTATTTAAATAACACAGAGGTAAAAGTAGTAAAAATATTTGAAGATATTGTATAAGTTTTAAACTACTATAATTAAAGATAACTCTAGCTATGTTGGAATAAGAAAAAGCAGCCAAATTAAGAACCATTCTATCATAAAGTACATGCTAAAATGATTTGGATATACAAAAATAGGTTTCTTTGAGTTTTGTTGGGTATATTAGTCTGGGCTAGTATAGTAGTATAGCATATATATATATATATATATTACCTTTACAGGTGGAGACTAAAGTCCATTGGTTGTAAAAATGACCCTTCTCAAGTCATAATGCTCCTTTATCCACATTTCTGAGCCATGTGAGGGTTATATTAAGGAAATTTCTTTAGTTACAATAATTAATGATTTAGCTTTGCTTTTCACCACTACCAACAAAATCGAAAGTGACAAACATAGACAAACTGTCAATGGAGAGACAAATCTATCTGATAAGTAAATGCATGGAAACAGAAAATCATTTCATTAATAAGCAGGTAAGTATTTATGTAGTATGAATATTCGAAACCTATAAAAACTTACAAATTCTTAACTCATCAATTTTTGTCTTTTTATGATTTTAATGTCTCTAAAACCTTAAGCTTAAAATTATGGAAAAATACATGAGTATCTTAAAATGTTGAGTCATAGTCTTTACCTCATTTAAGTGTTTTTATGACTTTGATGTCACCTATACAATTGTGGAGGCCAAAAATATTTATTCATTTAAAAAAACTCATCTTTCCATATTTCCTTGGTGAATGACTGTGTCTCAGAGAGGTCAACGGAAGTTCTGAACACATGAAGATCTGGATATATGTAACTTTATCCTTGGGTGCACTAGATCCCTTGTTATTCTTTCTATGTTGTTGTTCTAGATCTAATTTTTGCTGTTGGCTGCTCTAAATCAGCAAGCAGCTCCTGATCTAGAGCAGCCAACATTGCCGTATCTGGCATCAATGGGAGGAGTGGCCATTGGTCCCATGGAGGCTTGATACTCCAGAGCAAGGGGACACTAGAGTGCTGAGGTAGGAGTGGGTAGGTGGGTGGGAGAGCACTTTCATAGAGGCAAAGGGGAGGGGGAATGGGAGGGAGTTGTTGCAGAGGGGAAGCTGGGAAGGGGAACCATATTTGAAATACATATAAATAAAATAACCAATAAACAACAAATAAATGGCTAAATAAATGAATAAATAAATGTCACTTGTAAGGGTGCAGGGATGCAGACCACAAATCTTTTCCTGGGTGTGATATAATGTCCACATTTCCACATTTGCACAGTGGTTTCCCAAAGGAGAGAGAGGTGACTACAGGGCTGACATAAAGACTGAAAGAGCTCATATGGAAAACCATGCATTTTCATGGCAGGAACAAAGTTGAGCTAGCATTTGAGGTTTTAGTTAGTGGAATCACATTCTTTTACATGCCACTTTACTTGTTGGATTTTTCAACTTACAGTTTTATCTGTACATATATCTTACAGTTGTATATCTGTTTATATATATACATATATACACACATATATGTGTATATATACACATATATATACACACATATATACACATATATACACATATATATGTGTGTATATATGTGTACGTATATATACGTATATATATACATATATGTTTATACCCAAATGCATTCTAGATCTCTATTCTCATATGCACACATATGAACTCACCCCTCATGAAAGAAGTTTTTATTGTAGCAGGACTGAGCGCACTAAAAAAAGTACAACTGGCCAAAATGCAAAGAACAATTGTGTGTAGGGTTTCCATTGACAATTTGTAAATCTACAACACAACTCCAACGTCTAAGCCCTATGGAGTACTTTGAAAGAGGAGGACTGGGTAGTTTGTGAGTACCAGCACCTCTGCTTAGAGACAGTGTTTCCTGTATATGACAGGGAGCTGCAGCCATGGAATCTCATTAATAGGTTAACCCAAGACTTCCCCAAGACATATTTCCTTTTTAATCTCTGGATCTGCAAAATTGGCTGCTAGACAACAACTTCTGGGTAAACTATAGCCATGGTCTGAATATCCAAAAATGCTTATATTTCAAGTCCTCTTTGAGTTAGTAAAAACCTCCTCTCTGAATGCTTCAGTAAGGTGAACTTATGGTTTCCAATAAGACAGCTACCTTTGAAAAATCAGTGAGAGTTCTCTAACCAAGGCTCCCATAAAATACAGAAAGCTTTCCTTACCTCTTGATAGCTGAATTCTTGAAAAGACACATGAGTTTGTTTGTTCCTAAGAGAACCTATGAATTCACTAATTGAAGATGCCAACCAAAAATTGCTCTGTTATTCTGAACTGGGCTTAAAGCTCTCTCTTTCTGCCTTCCTTTCTCTGTCATATTTAAGACATGCTGTAAGTCAACCCTCTCTTTCCTCGTATAGTAGACTCCTTTCTCTGTCATATTTAAGACATGCTGTAAGTCAACCCTCTCTTTCCTCGTATAGTAGACTTAATTATTTATTTAATTGAGAACATCATAATAAGACTGTGCTTTTATGAGACTGATGAAATTAAAACCTCAAAACCTATTCTCAAGAAATTTTATCCTTTCTTCTGTGTAAAATTATCAGTGCAATCTGTATAAAACATGATGAGTTGGGTTCTAATATTTTCTCCATTTAACACAAAGAAATTTAAGCATAGAATTCTTTTAAAAATCAACATAAAATACAAAGCAGAGATGTAAATTTTACTGAAAATTCTTAATATTTATTATTATTATTATTGTTGTTGTTGTTGTTGTTGTTGTTGTTGTTGAGACTTAGTTTTTTGTGCGGAGCATTGCAGCTCCTAGAAATTACTCTGTAGAACAAGGTGGCCTGGAACTCAAAGATCCACATGCCCTTGCTTCCTCAGTGCTGAAATTAAAAATATTTGCTACCTTGTCTGTCTAAAAATATATATTTTAAATTTAATCCAACATTTTGTGGTTTGAAGGCCCAAATAAAACCGTTCACCATGCTTCTGTACGTGATTTCTTTTTGGCACTCATAGAACTTGAAAAACGAAGATTTCATTGGAATAATATGACCTAATCCTAACAGAAAAATCTAAAGGGAGGAAATATTTATTTTGGTTCAGTTTAGTACATGGTCACTAATTCCGATGAACAGAACAGCATAGCTTGAGAGTCTGTGGCAGGGGTTTTTTTGACCTTACTGTGGACAGAAAGCTAAAAGTAATACAGGTAGAAATCAGGAATAAGATACCAGCAAAGACCCTGTTTTCGTGACCAACTTCCCAAGGTTAGGCCCCAGCTTTTAAGTGTTGAAACCTCCCCTGTGAATGATGCCAGATACATACAAAGTCCCAATCATGTGACCATTTGTGATAATGCTGCCTGCTTCATTCTATGTTTCCATTACATTGATCATTCTCAGTCAGTGATGCTGGCAATTGCCTACCATGTCCAAATCCTGTGATCCTAAGGAGATTCTTCATATCAAATCATAATTTAATTTGTCAGGAATCAGTTACCTAATAAGCTGTTGTGTTGAAAAATGAAAACATTTTATGAAGGAAAGAAGGAAAGACTAAAGAATTAGATTTATATAAGTATTTTAAGTATTTTACAAAAATATTCTCATTGTTGTAATGGAGTATAGAGAAAAGTGATGTTGAGCAAAATACTCAAAAATTAATTTAGTGACTGATGGTAATTAGGATAATGTTCAATCTGAAGCATTGTTAAATGTTAAATACTACCCTTATTCACAGAGATTGGTACCCTAATGTTAAGATGGAAGCAAATGATGTGCTCAGGTGTGTGTCATTCCTATTTGCCTAGTTACATAAATATATAGATAAATAGTGCTTATGTAACAATAGAATGTTTTTATAATTTAAATGTATTAATCTGATAAATATTTCTGAATACTAAAGATAAATACTAGTCTTTTCAAAATGTAGAGCTATATTTTTATGTTTATTTTTAGGAATTAGCAGTATTTCAATATAAGAACATGATTTTTATGGATATAGTTAACTCAGAAGTTAATACATTTTGAAATATCTACAAAGTACTGATTTTCATAAACTGTAGGTAAATTACAATGCTATACTGATATTGTTCTTCATTGTATACAATAACCAAATTTGAAGATGGACGGGACATATCACCCAGGATAAGTGAGTAGTGATGTGTGAGAAGCTTTTGACTCTAGCTTCAACAAGTCACACTTCAGCAAATTTGTGAGACATTGATTATAAAGTAGAAATCAACTGTGAAAATGGATTACATATAGTCACTTGTTACACTTTTACTTTCCTCACTCTTAGTGTACTTGGCAGGATTAAATACATATAATTTGATAGTGACACTGGGTCTGAGGATCGTGCTGTGCTGCATCCTGGGAAGATAATATTAACTAGCACCCAGTAAACTAAGTAGGCTGTTGAGCTACAAATTATGTCTATATTAGATAGAAGAAAACATGATATATATAAATATATAAATAAATATATGGATGGATAGATAGATGATAGATAGATGATAGATAAGTAGATAGATGATAGGAAGATGATAAATAGATGATAGATAAGTAGATATTTAATGGATATATAGATAATAGATGATAGGGAGATAGATAATAGTTATAGAGTCATTCATATATATACTCTATAACTACTCTATATTATATATAGAGAGAGTAGTTATAGAGTATATATATACATATATACATACATATATATATAAAAAGAGAGAGAAAAAGAATTTTTAGCATATTATCTGTGTTATAAATAAAATAAAACCACTTATAGATTGCATGCCTTGGTTCTGGAAAGCTAATGAGGACTAGTAAGAGAGTAAAGAAAGGCCAGACACACATATAGAAAAGTAAGCATTAGGTAAGCTGTGTTGGACCTGTTTGAGAATACCTACTAAACAACAATGGAGAACTAGGTGTACTTATTATTTACAGCACAGGGAGGAGTTAGCTAGTCTATAGGAGGTGTCTGTAGGGATGTAGTTTCATGTTAGTCATCAAAGAGGATTAGGCTACAGTTGCTTGTCTTCTACACATTTGTACCTTGCACTTGCACAGGAAGGATTCACAGTTTTGTTTTTCTTTCAGGACCTCACCGAGAAAGTTTTGTCAGTTCCTATGTCCTTCACATCCTCAGCATGGTTGTGTTTATGTCAACGATAGACATCCACCGAGAACTTTATCCACGACAGACTCCTATAGACTTCTATGATAGCTAAAATTAGAAACATTTCTCAAGGAGAGGGGATGAAAGAACGTGAAAGCCAGAGGATCGGGACATTTGCTGTGGGATCTATTCTCACAGGAATGTAGGCAGCTGCATCCATGAAGACTGCCTAAGCGAGAGCCTAGTAAGAACACAGGTATGCCAAATGAACAGGGCAAAGTCCACAAGGTCTCAGTCCTACACAATGAACTACTGGCAACTTAGGAAAGCTGGGGACAGGAGAAATTGTCATCCCTGGGTAAGAGTAGAGCAGTTGGTCATCCCATAACAAGTGGTCAGTCCTGGAAACAGGTATTGAAGCAATATGAAACACACCATTCTATATAGGTTGCATATAGGAATATACATGCATGAAGAGCAGAGCATTTGGCTAAGAATTAAGGTGATGCTGATTGCCACCTTCTCCTAAAACATTTGAAACTAAATACAAGTTACTTTGGACTATGTTGAAACAAGTAATGTGAAATGTAACAAAAGGATATTATCAGTATATTTCATTAAAATACCTTAATAGGCTATGAAGTAGAAATAAAAGATTAAATATAATTTAAGCAAATGATCACTGGGTTTCAATCTTGGAAATAAATCCACACAAATAAATCATACTACACAATGTTGCATGCAGTTTCCAACACCTTCATTTGACCGTAGATTGAAAAACTGTTAAAAGATTTAAAAAAAAAAAGAAAAGAAAACAAATCATAATCAGGCAATGAGACTTGATGTCAGTTGGAGTATTCTGGGTACTTTGAAACCTGCTGGTAAAAGTCCTCAAATGAAGTAAGTCACAGGATGACAACCCAGCATCCCTAGGCTGTGCAGATTGAGTGGGCGGAGAAAGGTCTGTGGGGAGACGGATTCTGTGATAGGAAAGGAAATAACCAACCTAATGAAATAGGGCTAAGCTTCCCCTCTCTTCAAAAAGAAGCATGGAATGAGACAGTTTACTTTTAGCCAAGGAAATTGTCCCTTTAAGCCAGGAGAATGAGCTGCCTCTTTTTAAATGCGTTTTCTCCCTGCAGTACATAATCACTGTCTGTCACACTTTGATGTCATAATCGGCTGCGTCTGCTGAAGTTCCACTGCTAGAGAGTAAATCTGCTTAACTCCGAGAAAGAAAGAAGGAAAGAGAGAAAGAAAGAGAGAGAGAAAGAGAGAGAGAAAGAAAGAAAGAAAGAAAGAAAGAAAGAAAGAAAGAAAGAAAGA
>JADRCD010235022.1:0-19882 GCA_019843815.1 Montemys delectorum
TCCTCCTCCTCCTCCTCCTCCTCCTCCTCCTCCTCCTCCTCCTCCTTTTCCTCCTTCTTCCTCTTCTTCTCTCTCCTTTCATTTCCTTCCTTTTATTTCTCTCCTTTTTCTAGATATCTATCTGCCTTTGACGTCAGGATGATGATGGTTTTGTAAAGTGAGTTTAGAAATATTGCCCACCATTTAATTTACTGGTAAAACTCAGGAGTGAATATATCAGGTTCTAGGCTTTAATGTATTACTGATCTAATCTCTTTAGTGGTTGTTGCTTTGCTAGTATGCTATGTTATTTATAATAAACTCTTCTTAGATTATGCACAGTAAATCACTCTGTTAGTACAGAAAGAACTAAAATGCAAATAGAAGCCATGGACTGGAAATAACAATAATCTTCCCATTACATACTGACACACAAATTAATTTAATATCAAAAGATTATGGATGCTCTTCACACATAAAAACTTATTACTGTAAGTTGTGTCCTCTTTAAAAGCAAGTTACAAAGTTGAGAGATTAAAAAGTACTGGTGTCTTACATGAATACTGTTTTTATTAGTATACTAATAAAATATATATATATTACACATAATAGATTTTATTGCACTATTATTATATACTTACATAATGTGTTTTAACCATATTCCCCCATTATTCTCCCTTGTCTTCCTCCAATGTCTACTGATCCCCTTGGCTTCCTCGTCTACCCATGTAGTTTAAAAAATTGGTGAATCACTGAGTTTAGTTAATAACAGACTACAGTGAGAATAAATTTACAGGAGTATTTCAGCTTACTAGTACCCAATTCTGAGTGTGTGTGTGTGTGTGTGTGTGTGTGTGTGTGTGTAAGCAAGCAAGAAAGAAAGTAACCCTATTAAACATCTCAGTTTCTCAACTTTAGCTTCTATTTCATGGTAAAAATTAATCTAAGGCTTAGGCTTTAAAATTCCATTTAAATAGCTTTAAAAACATTAAATTATTGGCTAGAACATTAATATTATTCAATAATTTCTCCTTTGGCTGACCTTACTCATAAGTGTAATTTTATTACAGTTTTAAGTTTTCATCCAGAAAGCCATTAATTAAATTTTTATGTTTCAGTTTTTTCCTTGGGGTAAAGTCTCCTGGAACAATAGCGTGTGTCCATTGAATTAGCTATGCTGGTTTCCAACGACTCATATGAAGCCCCACAGTCATTCATTCTTAATGGAATTCCTGGACTGGAAGCAGTGCACATATGGATCTCCCTTCCACTCTGTACAATGTACATCATCTCCCTAGTAGGCAACCTTGGCCTCGTGTACCTCATTTACTATGAAGAATCCTTACATCGCCCAATGTATTTCTTTCTGGCCATGCTTTCTCTTATTGACCTGTTTACCTGCACAACCACTCTCCCCAATGCCCTCTTCATTTTCTGGTTCAAACTCAAGGAAATTAACTTCACTGCTTGCCTAGTTCAGATGTTCTTCGTGCACGGTTTCACAGGTGTGGAATCTGGGGTGCTCATGCTCATGGCCCTGGATCGCTATGTGGCCATTTGCTACCCTCTGCGCTATGCTACCATACTTACCAACCCTGTCATTGCCAAAGCTGGGCTTGCCACCTTCTTGAGAGGTGTGTTACTGATGATTCCTTTTCCATTCTTGGTTAAACGTTTGCCCTTCTGCCGAAGTAATATCATTTCCCATACATATTGTGATCACATGTCTGTGGTAAAGTTATCCTGTGCCAGCATCAAAATCAATGTCATCTATGGTCTCATGGTTGCGCTCCTGATTGGAGTGTTTGACATCTGTTGTATATCTGTGTCCTACACTATGATCCTGCGGGCAGTGGTCAGCCTGTCCTCATCAGATGCTCGGCAGAAGGCCTTCAGCACCTGCACTGCCCACATATCTGCCATCATCATCACTTACGTTCCAGCCTTCTTTACCTTCTTTACTCATCGTTTTGGAGGTCACACTATCCCTCCTTCTCTTCACATCATTGTGGCTAATCTTTATCTTCTTCTTCCTCCAACTCTAAATCCCATTGTTTATGGGATGAAGACCAAACAGATCAGAGATAGCATCATTAAATTCTTTCATGATGAAAAAGGTTCAAGGTGACCCAAGAAAAATGTCTTGACCTTTTGAAAGTAAGCAGAGGACTGATGAATAAAATTATAACAAGGAGGAAATCATAAGTGTTTTCCATTACCTCTTCAAGAATATGCAGTTTAAAGATGCCCTAGAATGTTGAGAAAAATTTGTATCTGGGCTTATATCTTAATGCTTTTCCCATATTTTTCTCCATTGCTAATTTTAAAAAAAAATTATCTTCACTCATCTGATAAGATTGTATTTGTCATGTACAACATGGTATTTTAAAGTAAAGATACATTTTGTTGTAATTAAGTCTAGTTTACCTCATATACATAGAGTAGAATGGTACTTTTCACCTCCAGCTTCAGTTAATTCAGTGGTATGGGATTACATTATAAGTTAAATGCCATCTGTCTGCGACTTCTTAATTCTCCTGGGGTACACAATCACCTTATATGCTACTTTAGCGTTTGTTAAAAGCTGTTGAATACCTTCCGTAGACTGCTGTCTAACCATTTGTACCCTGTCCTTAAATGATAAACTTCCATTTATCTTCTGCTAAGATGTCCAAGTAACTATAATTGGCTTCCATTCTTTTTAATGTGAATAAACGTTTAGTTCTTCTCTGACTTTTGTAAAAGCCAGTATCTTAACTATACAACTGAAAATATTTTGATTTATGATTGCTGCCTTTAAAACTTTCTAATGAGAGCAATGGTGACCAGAAAGAGAAATGGAAGATTCCATTACAACTTTCAGTTGAACATATAAACTATGTTCCAAAATACTTAATTTGGAAAGTAAAAAAGTAAGTATAAATAAATGAACAAATCTACCAAATGAATAAATTTAGTTGATTGGCCTGAAATTTGGAGACCCATACTGTATACCAAATCACCCCATCTCTTTGAGTCCTGAAAGATTTATTCTTTGGAGTAAGGAACATGTGTCCATTCGAGAAACTATAGTGCCAAGACATGTCTTTTGAACAAAATATAGAGAGAAATTACTTATTTCTTCAAATAATTAATATGCTTAATTTTATCTTCAGAATTTCTTTCCTAAAACTATGCTTTACCTAGTAGCCTAATTACTTCAGGTCAAAGGCACTCCATTTATAAATATCCATCTTAACTGGTGATTTGTGTGCCTACTTATTATTACTATTATTATTATTATTATTATTATTATTATTATTATTATTATCTCATACAGTATATCCCAACAGTAGCCTTCCCTTCTTCCACTTCTCCTAGTACCCCACCTCTCCTCCTCTGATCTATTATTCCTCAATTTCCTTTCAGGATAGAATAGGCCTCCCAGTGATCTCAATACAACATAACAAGATGCAATAGGACTAGGCACAAACCCTCATATCAAGGTTGAATGAGGCAACCCAGTAGAATGAAAAGGATTCCAAGAACAGACAAAAGAGTCAAAGAAATTCCCTCTCTCTCTTTTAGGAGTCCCACAACAACCTCATATTATACAACCAGAGCAGAGGCCTCAGCCCAGACCCATGCAGGCTCTGTGATGGCTGATTTAGTCTCTGTGAGTTCCTCTATTTTTTAAAAATGTTGTCTCTACAGATTCAACAGGACAGATATTGATGACTAAAGAATTATGTCAATAATGACATGCAAGTAAATATAGTAGTTACTGATTTTAAAAATGCCATTTACTAAACATTATAGTTCAAAAGGTCTGCAGAACAAATTTACTTAAAGTAAATTTACTTAAAGTAAAGAGGACTAAGGGCCTCTTCTTCCATTGATGCCCAACAAGGCCATCCTTTGGTACACATGCAGCTGGAGCTATGGGTCCCTCCATGTGTACTCCTTGGTTAGCAACAAAACTTTCATTAAACTATTAAATCCTTGTTTTGTATAACTATATCATATTGTGTTCATTTTAATTAACTTATTAGTTTTTCTTTTCCCATACAATACATCCTGACTGCAGTTTCCCCTCTCTCCATTCTTCCAAGTCTTCCTCCCAACTCCCCTCCCCCCTCCAGATCCACTTCTCCTCCATTTCCCTTCAGAAAAGAGCAGGCCTCCCAGGGATATCAACAAAACATGGCATAATAAGACACAATAAAACTAGGCACATACCTCATATCAAGACTGAACCAGGCAACTCAGTAGGAGGAAAAGATTCACAAAGCAGGCAAAAGAATCAGAGACAGTCTCATTCCCACTGTTAGTAGTTTCACAAGAAGACCAAGCTACACAATCATAACATATATGCAGAAGACCTAGGCCAGATCTATACAGGTTCCCTGATTGTTTGTTCAGTCTCTTGAGTCCCTATGAGCCCTGCTTAGTACATTCTGTGGGATGTGTTCTCCTGGTGTCTGTGACCTCTCTGGCTCCTATACTGCATCCTCCCACTCATCTGTGGAATTCCCTGAGCTCTGCCTGTTTGGCTGTGGATCTCTGAATGTACTCCTATTAGTTGCTTGATGAAGCCACTGGGATGAAGATTATGGTAGGCTTTAGTCTACAAGCATAGTGGAATATCATCAGGAATCATTGCATTGACTTTTTTGGCAATTATATTTGATTATCTGGGTTTCTGGGCTGTTGATTGGTGTGATGTGTTTAAGGAAGAGCTACATGCCTAAACTCTTGATCTAGCTACTATTTTTACATATTTGAGCCATAATTTCAGAATTTTTTGGCAAGAATGTCCTCAACAATGAATCTATACTTCCTAAGAATCAATAATGAAATGCCATTAGCAGAAATCTAGCTTCAAAATCAAGGTTAAATTTTTATTTGACACCCAAAATAAATGATTAACTCAATAAAAATAGGTCATTGCAAAATTCCATCAGATTAACCACATTTTCTCATTAACTTGATATAATAAGCTATTCCAAAAATTAGTGACTTAACAGGATAGTATTTGGTCATTCTCATGATTCTGTGGGTGGCTAGGCATACTTGAGTGGATCTCCTGCTTTCTGTGACATCCAGGGAAGTCATGACACTGAGCATTATTTGGCTTTCTCACTTAAAGTACTCATTCCATGACTAAGATTCCCTTAATACGCTTGCATCTTTTCTAGGTCTATAGTAATGGATCATTGATGTGCTGCCAATCAAACTGTTACAAACTTAATATGTACATTAGACCCTCTCTTCTTCTAGTGAGACAAACAAACAAACAAACAAACAAACGCCATATCAGAGTTCTTTACCCCTGTAGTGATTATTGCATAGGTCTATTGCTATGAGAAAAGGAAGTCAAGATCAGTCATTGAAAGCAATGGAGCTGGAAATCCCAAACTCTCCAGATAAAATAGAGGAGGTCCTGGAAGCTCTCAATTGCCTCCAGGTAGATGGCTGGAAGAGACCTATTCTAAATTACTGGCTCATAGCTCGCCAACACAGGTATAGAGCTTTGCATAGGGCTGCTTTGGCTCTTAGGAGATCTAAAAGATTTGTTGCAGCCTTGATATCAGGGGCCACAGCCTTAATAGGTGTGATTTCTAGTTTTACCTCATCCACTACATCCTTGGTTAAAGAGATCCTCAGGGCATATCATGTAGATCACTTATCCAACACTGTGTCAATAGCTCTCTTGATCTGGGAGACTCACAGGGGACACCAGGATAGTTTTAAGGCTTTAGAGAAAGCAGTTCTGTTTATGAGAAATCAAATTCAAACTATTAAGATCAGGCTCTTAGTGCAATGCCATTCACTGTTCTGTTGGGTCTGTGTAACCTCCTTGGAGTATAATACCTCTAAACATGACTGTTCCAAAATTTACTCTCATTTAAAGGGGCTTAAATGATTCTAATTTGACTTTGGACATAGACTCTCTACATCATAAGATCATGAATATTACTAACACTAGAGTGAGATACACTTCTATTAAGGAGGTATCTGCAGTTTTTGCCTCTGCTGTGCACAGGTACACTTCTTTTTCTTCCTGGATGACTTTGCTGAGAAATGGAAGAATAGAAGCAGTTGACTTACTCTTACTGGTTTTGTTTCTTCTTCCAGTCTGCATCAAGCAAGTTGAGTGCCCAATAACTACACTCATGATCAATATTGGCGTTCTTGAATTAAACAGAAAGGGGAGATGCCAAGTCCTGAATGACCACAAAGAAACAGTGTGACAGAGTCAGCAGGGAAAGGGCCTCCACGAGTGTTCATGACTGCTGTTGTCCTAAGACTTGTTTGTATAATAATATATACATTTTACTTTATGTTCCTCCTTTGGGGGAATGTTCTCTCTGTCAAAGTTAATGACTTCATAATAATCAGAGACAGCATGATTCCAGGCAGTAAGAATATGTCTCTCTCATGCTGAAACCTTAAGGATAGCCCTTGAAGTAGTTACAGAGACAAACTATGGACCAGAGACTGAAAGAAGGACAATCCAGAGACTGCTTTACCTGGGAATCCTTCCCATATTCAATCATCAAATCCAGACACTATTGTGGATGCTGGCAAGTGCTGGCTGACAGGAACCTGATATAGCTATCTCCTGAGAGGCTCTGACAGTACCTGACTATACAGAAGTAGAGGCTCACAGCCATCCATTGGACTGAGTACAGGGTCCCCAATGAAGGTGCTAGAGAAAGATCCAAGGAGCTGAAGGGTTTGAAGCCCCTTAGGATGAACAACAATATGAACTAACTAGTACCCTCCGAGCTCCCAGGGACTAAACTACCAACCAAAGAGTACACATGGTGGAGACTAATGGCTCCAGCAGCATATGTAGCAGAGGCCAAGTCGGTCATCAATAGGAGGAGAGGCTCTTGGCCCTGTGAAGGTTCTATGCCCTAGTGTATGTAGGGAAATGCCAGAGCCAGGAAACGGGAGAGGGTAGGTTGGTGAGCACGGGGAGGGAGGAGGGAACAGTTTTTTTTTTTTTTTTTTGGTGTTTTGTTTTTTTATTTTTATTTCATTTTATTTTATTTATTTTTTTCGGAGGGGAAACTGGGAAAGGAGATATCATATGACATGTAAATAAAGAAAATATCTAATAAAAAAAGAAATAAAACTCTGAAAACATCAGTTCAATAATAAATGAATAAGTATAAAAGCTGTTCTTTACAGGATTTCTCAATTATGCAATATAAAAAGATGCAATATGAATTCTATGAGGGGTTTCATAGACCTAAGAGAAAAAGCTGCACTAATGAGCTAGCTTGTCAGAAAGATAATAAATAAGGAGATAAAGAGATTTAGGGAGTGCTGATCTCAGGGCAAAATCCCACCCACTAAGCTTATAGTTTGTGTTTACAAAGGTAGACAGATCCCTGAGTTCATTTGCTGTGTAAAAAATGTCTTTTTCTAAGAATCAAGGGGCTAAGGTCATAAAGTGCTGATTCATGGGGTAATCAAAATTGAATGTTGGATAAATGACTGAATTAATGTGCAAATAAAAGACTGGACTTTAGTCTGTAAGTGAAACCTACTAGAAGAGAACTACTTAGAGAGCTGTTAAAATTCTTTGAGAATTTTTTCTAGCAGGTTTTCTGATGAAAGTCAGAAAACCTAAGAGCTATCCAGAGAGCTATCACAGCTTTTTTAGAATTTTTCTAGCAGGTTTTCTGAAATCCAACAGCTATCAGGGCACATCATGAGACCTATCTAAGGAGCTATCTCGAGCAGACTACAGAGCCATCAGCTTGCAGCCCATCAATGGCTTTGAGCAGGTCTTCTAAGTGCTCACAAATATCCCTTCTTCAGGACCCCCTCCCCATGTCGGTACAAAATGGAGGACTCCCTTTTTTATCGGGGGTTTCTCGATTCTCCACCTGATCTGAGAAGCCCAACCCACACTCTACCTGAGGAATGTCAGAATGTAAGGAATGTTACCCTTGGCAAAATTACAGGTTCAATTTCTGGCAATATCTCTCCATGCAAATGAGGTATCCCCAGAAACTTAAACCTCAGCCAATAAAATTTCACTCTAAGAAGAACCCCTTCCCACTTTCCAAGGGTTATATAGACCCTGTTCACTCTGAATAAAATGTACAACCTGTTTCATTGAATATCATCTAAGAGAGCTATGTCATTGAATGCTGTCTTAAAGTGCCAAATCAAAAAAGAGCTGTAACACTGAAATCTTTGGAGAAAATCTTCTCCTCCCCCCAACACCTACTGCCAGACCAGGATTCAGGGGACCAACTAGTTCAGACTTTACGTCACCATTTCTGCCCAGTGTGCACCGGGATCCAGACACCCCAATAGGAAGATATGGAACTCAGAACTTGGCTCTGCTTCATCCTTTCCTGCTTGGTGTGCAGCAGCACCTGGACTCACCAAGGAAAGAAGCAAAACAAACAAACAAACAAACAAACAAACAATAGACTTGATGTTATAAATGCTGCATAATTAAAATTTATTTTAATGCAAGGTAGACCCACGAGTTTTAATGTAGTAGTGTATCAAAATTCACTGATATAAGGAATGGAGAGATGACTCAGTGATTAAGATCATTAGCTATTCTTCTAGAGCACCATTCAATTTTCAGCACCATTATCATGGCTCACAAATTTCAGCTCTAAAAGATATGATGCCCTCTTTTGACCTCTGCAAGAACCAGATGTTCATGTGATATACAAACATGCAAACACTCACAGATTAAATAAATAAATAAATATTTTAAGCTCATCCATAAACTTATTTTATATTCTAACTGGCCTTTGAAATGGTGTTTTTTATTCATTGTGAGTGTAATATCAAAGACAAATATTTATTATTATTTGAAAAATTTATCAAAACTCAAATCTTTCTTCTTTCAATTATGTATCTATATGGGACCATATTTTCTTCAAAGCAATGTACTTCAAAAATTACAGGAATAGATATGAAAAGCAAGTCACTAAATTTCAAAACATATATTAAAATATATTAGGATGTATACCATTTTATTTGTTCTGATTTTTGCTTTTAAAATTTAGCATATTCTCATATGAATATTTTATGAGAACATGCAATAGACATGGTATATTAAACAAATATTTTTCAGGGTTAATTTTGAATATAATCATATAAAGATATAAGTCATAGAACATACAGCTTTCTAGAGCTTCAATAAAATTTAATAGTGTTAACTGGGAGCAAAAGCCAACAATCCTGAAACTTGATGGTTAAATATATTAGAAGCAATTCTTTACATTTATTAGATATTCACTTATTTAGCTAGGTGTATCATCACTAAAGTGCTAGGGAGCTAACCAAAGGCCTTATATGTACTGAGTGAACCCTAAACCACTGAGCTACATTTTGAGTTTTTCTTCCTCTTTAAATAAGGGTGGATGTTATAAGTATTAAAATGTACAATTTTAAATATATAATATTAATTTTGCACACATATATGTTTACATTATGTGATACACATACACACACACACATACACACCACACACACACACAGATACGCACACCACACACATATATATATATATATATATCATTGGAATGTCCCCAGTGGTATTTTACCTTTGTATGTTCACATGGTATACAAAGGTAAAATTTTTAGTTTAAATGTTTCATTTTTACTTAAAGTTTTTGAAAATTTCGTGAGTATTATAGTTAGATCATTTCCATTCCTCCCCCTTCTACCTGCTCTCATACTCTCCACTCCCTGTCAAAGTTATGGCTACTTCTTTATTACTAATATATCACAGTATATATACATATGTGTACATATACTGTGATATAAATTTTATATATATACAAACAATCTACTGAGGTCATTTAGTGTTGCTTGTTTGAACATGTATTTTAGGAGTTATGGCTGACCACTTGGGACTAGGCAATTTATCAGAGAGAACTTATCCTCTCAAAGGCCTTTAATTCCCTGTAACTCTTCATTTAGATATAGGACCTCTTCAAATTTCTCCAATTCATGTTGTCATGTGGACTATTATAGCCATTATGCATTTCTTGCTTAGGCAACCATATTGTTGAGATTCCATGTGGTAGTATCTCTGTCATGGCTAGAAGACACTGTCACGAAGATAGTATCCCAGTCCTCTGACAATCACAACTTTTGTGTCTCCTCTTTTTCTGTGTTCCTTGAGTCTTATATATAGGCATTGTATTATACATGTACCAGTTCAGGCTGGACTCCTTAACATCATTTAGTCTCTACATTTTGAGCAGTTTGGATCTTTGTAGTAAAAGATGGATAATTTTAAACCTCAACTTCATACATTTTCTTTTCTTTTTAAAACTTCATTTATTAGTAACAAAATAGAATATACATATAATTTTGGACATTTCTTCTAATTATTTCCTTTTGGAAATTATATGTATATGTACTGGAATCCAGTTTATGAGTCATTAAATATGTATAAAGTCTGCTGTGAGATTGTCTCCTGGAAATAACAGGGAAATATCACCCAAAATCACTTTACTCTCAATAGGACCATGTAAACAAGACCTAAAACATCACTCTACCAATAGCCATGCATGCCAACATGGAATAGCTGATCTTACCAGGCACCATCTTTAAACAAAGGCTTATAGGCAACAAGATACGCTGAGAGTAAAAGAAGTAGTGCTCTTCCAGAAATGAGATCCCTAATCTGTTATCCAATGACAAGGGGTTAATCCTGATGTGATTATCATGAACCAGTAACACTGATCAGACTAAGCAGGTTATATTTATACAATTATACATATATGAAAAGGCTTGAATTCGAGAGGGAACAAGGCAGGGCATGGAAGAAGTTGAGGAAGGAAATGGAAGAGAGAAATGATGTAATTATATTTTAATTTCAAGAACTTTTAAATGTGTATCTTTAGCATTAATTAGTGCTGACAAGTTTACAAAGTATTTTTTCCAACTTTGAACTTCTACCAGAAATATATTGTCTTAGTTAGGGTTTCTATTCCTGCACAAACATCATGACCAAGGAGCAAGTTGGGGAGGAAAGGGTTTATTCAGCTTACTTCCACATGGCTGTTGATCACCAGAGGAAGTCAGGACTGGAACTCAAGCAGGTCAGGAAGCAGGAGCTGATGCAGAGGCCATGGAGGGATGTTTCTTACTGGCTTGCTTCCCCTGGCTTGCTCAGCCTGCTCTCTTATAGAACCCAAGGCTTCCAGCCCAGGGATGGCACCACCCCTTTGATCATTAATTGAGAAAATGCCCCACAGCTGGATCTCATGGAGGCATTTCCCCAACTGAAGCTCACTTCTCTGTGATAACTCCAGCCTGTGTCAAGTTGACACACAAAACTAGCCAGTACATATATGAAGGTTTTATTCATTCTACAAAGTTCCAAGAATTGGTACTTTCAGCTCTTTTAATTTTAAATATTCTGTGCCTTTGATATTATGCTTCCTTTAGCTTGTGTATACAGATTGATATTATTTGCCATTTTATATATTTTTTTTCTTGAAAGCCTATTTGTTGTAATTATAGCACATGCTGTATTAATACCAATGGGAAAACACCTTTTATATCTTGATATCTGCTGTCCTGACAGAGAAGCTTGGAGCCTGCCTTCTCATTTGCCATGCTAAGATCCACACTCCATTCTGTAGAATAAGCATTGTTTTATATTTTCTATTTCTTCGCAGTATATTACACATCTTCAGTGATATAATCCTGCTCTGTGATTGCAAATCCAAATCATCTTTCATATTTCATGCTGCTTACTGAAAGCAGAGCTTAGTGAGCGACTGTAGAGGTAATCAGAGTGCAATCCAATAACGAAAGGTGGTTGTCATCAATTCTAGGGTTTAAAAAAGCAGTCACGGGAGGATTAACTATTTTTTTCAGGAAGAGGAAAGTTTAAATCGTTAGGGAATTGTGATCCTGTGGGTAATGGGTGGGCAGTGAAAAGTCTACTGCAGCAGAAAGATAAATTTTGCTTTTCGGGGACAACATACAGAATGAAGCCAAAGGGGGAGGTCTTTCTCTGCCTGCCCTGAAAGGCTACAGGCCACAGATCATGGACAAGGCAGCTGCTGCTGCTGAGGTCTAGGCTCTGGAGTAAGGTACTGAAACAAAAGAGATGAAATGTGACAGACAGGGACAAATGACACTTCTGAGATGCTGTTGAACCTGTGGGATTCAGAGGTGTTTCAGACTGTGTAGCACAGACGTTATAGATGTTTGAATGTTAGAGGTGTTAGAACAGGGTAATGTCTTTTATGCTGTTTCTTCTCCATCTCAGATTACCTAAAAACATATTAAACAAAGTTTTAATATAAGGCTCATTGTTTTATGTCAATGTAGATTTTTATTAGTTCTTTAAGAATTTCATACAATGCATTTTGATCATCTGGACCCTCCCCCAGTTCTTCTTAGAAACATTGCCCGTTACCTACCCACCCAATATTGTGTCTTCTGTGAGAGAAAATGAAAAGTTTGTTTAAAAGTGTTAAATATCTATAGACATTTCAATAGACAATTTGAAAAATTCCTTGGAAATATACATATTTCCATCATCTGTATATTTGAAACTGGGTCTTATCAAAAGAAAGAAAAAGAAAGAATAGAAGAAAAGAAGGATGAAAGAGAAATATAGAACAAGAGATAAAGCAAAAGGGACAAAAGAAAGAGAAAAGGAGAAAGGCAAGAAAGAGAAAGAAAAAGAAAGAAAAATTAACCTCCCACAACTTTCCAGCTCCACAGGAAGAAGAAAAAAACCTCTTTTACTCTTTCTCATAAACCTGCTTCCCAGACCCACAAAGGGAAGGGTACTGAGTGTCCTAACCCCATTTCTCCAAAAGTGATTGCCATCACTCTCATTCCATATTTCATATATCTATAAAGGTCCCTGCCTCCCTCCATTCCTTGCTCCCTTTCTTCCTTCTTTCCCCTTTCATCTTTGCTTTATTCCTGTCTTTCTTCATAAGTGTTACTCCATTTATTTAAAGCTCAACCCCACATGCATCACACCCTGTGTTTGATGCCCAACACTGTAAACTAAGTAAATATACAAAAACAATGAGGGTGGAGGTTACAATATGGATTACTTTTGTAGGGGTGCAGAGAACTGTATGAAGATTTCTGAGCTAAGCCTTGACTCGTTTGAAGTGATGTTAACACCATGAAGTCTTATTGTTCATGGCATTGGCTTGCTAGCATCAACCACAATATTTCTGGAGAGGACTAGACCGCTGGTTCTGAAGGACTGCAGCTTATTTAGTGTTCACAAAGCACCTTCTTTATGTAGCCTGGGCCAGTAACTCAGTGGTAGAACATTTGTCTAGCACATGCAAGCCCTGAGTTTAATTCTCGGTGTAAACAAACATTCTTTCAAGAGTGCAATTCATTGTCATCCCATGTCTTAGAAGTTTAATTTAAACAATCATGTTTATGTCCTTAAATACCACTTTTTAAAGATAAGTGTGTTTGTGTGCATGTGTATGTGTTCACATATATGGTTGATCATGCATGTATACATTTCAAATGGTTATGGGTTGTTTTTTTTTTCTTTCAGATTTCAAGGACAGAGAGGGAATGTCCAGTTCAAATGGAACTGAGTTCCACCCCTCTTTTTTCCTCTTGCTGGGAGTTCCAGGCCTGGAAAACATGCATGTGTGGATTGGCTTTCCTTTTGGCTTTGTGTATTTGATTGCCCTGGCTGGGAACATCATTATCTTGTTTGTAATCAAGAATGAACACAGTCTTCATCAGCCCATGTTTTACTTCTTGGCAATGCTGGGCTCCATTGATCTAGGCCTGTCGACATCCACAATTCCCAAGATGCTGGGCATCTTCTGGTTTAATTTGCGGGAGATTAGCTTTGAGGGATGTGTGACCCAGATGTTCTTCATCCACATATTCACTGCAATGGAGACTGTAGTGCTGGTCGCCATGGCCTTTGACCGCTATGTTGCCATCTGCAATCCTCTGCGGTACAGCCAGATTCTCACCAACAGAACAATAGGACTCATCCTGGTGGTGGTATTTGGAGTAAATTTCATTTTAGTCCTTCCTCTAGTATTTCTCATTTTGAGGCTTCCTTTCTGTGGTCACCATATAATTCCTCATACTTACTGTGAACACATGGGGATTGCTCGACTGGCTTGTGCCAACATAAAGGTAAACATGATATTTGGGTTGATTCTTATATCAATGGTGCTTGCTGATGTGCTTCTAATTGCCATCTCCTACATGCGGATCCTACGAGCTGTCTTCTGCCTCCCATCCCGGGATGCCAGGCTCAAAGCACTTAACACATGTGGCTCCCACATCTGTGTCATCCTGGCCTTCTTCACTCCAGCTTTTTTCTCATTCATGACACACAGGTTTGGCAGGAATGTTCCTGCGTACATTCATATTCTCCTGGCTAATCTATATGTCGTTGTTCCCCCTGCCCTGAATCCTGTCATCTATGGGGTGAGGACTAAGCAGATTCGGGAGCAGGTTTTAAGCATCTTTTGGAAGAAAACTTGACATAAGCCATCTCAAAGAGATGCAGCTTCCTCTGGGGGAGAAAGGATTGTATTTGTCAACTACAGAATATTGTAACAAGAAAAAATAATTTTGTGACATTAGTATTATTACATTTTTATTTCACTACATACCTAATACAGAACATATGGTATGGTGAATATAAAAACAATCACTATGAAAATGTATGGCATACTGGCCAACAGAATGGATCAAATGATAAAGACACTTGCCACTAAGCATGATAACCTGAGTTCAATGACAGGAACCTGCTTTGTGGAAGAAAAGAAACAACTCCTACAAGCTGTCTTCTAACCTACACAGATGCATATGCTGTGGCACAATGTATACATGCATACACACACAATTAACTAAAGAAGAATGTGTGGAATTCCTAATGACTGGCACAACTGATTTGCAGAGTTTCATTACTTTCTAGTTTATCTCTGAGTGGCGAACAGGATGTAGTCTATTCTGTTGACATATGTATGTATTATATACACACACACACACACACACACACACACACACACATGTATATATATATATATATGTGTGTGTGTGTACATATATATATATATAATGGACTTATATCTTATGTTTATTATATATATACATTATATACGTATGTATTATGAGCTTTTAATAGTTTGATATTCTTTCAGTATTTAATTTCTTTTTATTCCATAATTTTATTGATTTTATCACATATCACAAACTCAGTCATGAAAATATAAAACCAACAAGGTATTTAACATTTCTAAGGGTTTTCTTTTCATTTTCCATGCCTATTCCATCTATGAGATCTTCTCCAACTTTGGCTAATTTTCAAAATTACTAGTTCACTCTCTGTAGAAGAGTGTGCATGCATGTGTGTGAATGTGTGTGTGTGTGTGTGTGTGTGTGTGTGTGTGTTTAGTACTGATAGATAAATTCATAAATACAGAAGTGTAGAAAACAGAGGAAGGGAGAGATAAAGAGAAAGAATGAGGGAGAGTGGGAGAAATGACAGGAAGAGAGCAGAAGGATAAAGAAGAGTGACAACTTCATGAAACATCAATATAGTAGAAAACTTAAGGTTGTCAGAAATGGATGGATCCCTATACATGTAAATAATATTCTCCAAAGAAAAGTCAAACATAAAGCTCCCTAGAGCAATTATGCTCAGACTCATGAATCTACTTATCCATTCATTGACCTTATTGTAAGCATCTCAAAATGCCCAACCATTTCTACCTTGTGTTTCTTCTTGTGAATTGAGAGGTACTGCAGTAATAAACTCACTTTGCACAGTTTTGATTTGTGTATACCTCACCTTGTCTTTTAACTCAAAGAATAATTGCTTAGCAATACACATTTTTCTTCTCCAAATCTTAAGTACAGCATACACACAGTATAGTTAGTTTAATAAACTTTTATAAACACATAAACAATGAACTTTCAAATATCATTCTTGAAATGTTCTGTTTCCTTTCAGTGACTTGAACTTTCCAGACGTCTTCAAGCCTAACATATTTCCTCCCTCATTCCCCTCTCTTTTAGAGCTCTTTCCATTCAAAACACTCCCCAACCCTATGCCTACATTCATATAACTGAGCAGAGACTCCAAGGAGCTCCAGAATTGAGACTTTGAAGCTGTCCTGGGCCTACTACTACTTAGTCATTGGGGTTGGGAATTAGACACCAGGTAACCCCTGATGAGTGACACAGTATTTTTTAATGGAATTCCTAGATTTAGACCTACAAAGTAATATCCACATGCTAATTTGGTATAACTCAAATGATTTTTGAGATTTCTATTTTATAACATCCTACAAAGAATAATCATATGTGCATGTGCATACTTTACAGGGATATGAACTTGTGACCACAACCTAGCCCAAATATGTGGAGTTACTGTCATTACAGCATAGGTCTTCATGCTCTGACCAGTTAATTGCTCCCAAAGTAATTTTTATCCAAAATTTGAGATAACCTTATAAATTTTATATTAGATACATTATACATATGTACCGAGATATATTTATACTCACACATAAACTTGTGTGATTTACTCATATGATTTAAGATGCCTGTAATTTATTGCTTGTATGTATTTATAAATAAATACACTAAATTACCCATTCTAGATAGACATTTGACTTTTATCAAATTTTTTACTGTTATGAATAAAATTGTTTTTAATATTTCTGTACATATTGTTTTAGAGGTATATAGACTCAGTTTAGAACTCCCCAGAGCATGATTGCTGTGTGATAAATATAGCTTTAGCATAAATGGAAAGTACCAGTTTTCTAATATTGCATCCTAATCACAGATTTGTCAATTGTGTATGATACTAACAATTGCAATACATCCTTAGAAACATCATTAGTTTTGTTGAGAGCTCGGAGAATGGATGTTCATTTGCTTGGTACTATTATATTGAGTACAAAACAATGCACTGTGGTTGTGATACATAATCTCCTAATTACTAATGTGAATTTACTGACTATTGCTCATTAGCCTTTCCTCAATAGCAAGATACCATTTAAATTTTGTGTCTAATTTTTAGAATACAGTCTTCTATCTTACAAAATTATAAAGCTATTTTTATGGATTGCTATCTTTCTCAGGGATTTGTTTTAATTTCACTATCTATACAGATTATCTTTTCATTAATTTAATGGTAAATTCAAGGAATTCAAATTTTCACTAGCTGTGAAGTGTTTCTTATGAGAATTAACATTCTTGCATCCTACTAAAGAAGTTTTTCCTAAACCAATGCCATAGACATGTTCCTTGTAATCTTACCTTTACCATTGGGCTTATGTTCCATCCAAAATTGATTTATACATATAGTATAAAATAAGAACCAGTTTTCTTTATGAGTATCTCAGTTGAGTCACAAACCATTTTTCTTTTCTAAGTCCATCTCTGTACAGTGTGTAATGTCACTATACCAAGTGTCACTATATAGAAGAGTTGGCTCCTCTACCCACTTGTTAGTTTTCTATCCCAGTGTCAATGTCTCACTCTATTAAAGACTATACTTGGATAGTAATTAATGATGGTTTCTGATATGGTGCTAACATCTTATCTAGTTCAAATGAAAGTGATGGAGAGTCAAAATCCTAAGATACAGAGGAAACTAAGTCAATCAAAAATGAAAACAAAGTGGTGAGTGTTAGGAAATTTTGCTGCATTTTGTTGACATAGGTTATGAGAGTCATTAAGTTTCATGAAGTGGGGATAAGACAGAAAATTGAGAAATAAAAAAGATCAGAGACTTAAAGGCCTAACTGTCTGGTCTTGACCTGATTCCTAAACTCTCTGTTCTGGAAGTGAAAACTTGGTCCCCTGTTCTAGTCTACAGTTGTATTTCTCAGAGTTGGAAGAATCTTACCCATTTCCCCACTGGGCTCCAAACACTTCATATTTTATTTACAGCCCACAATACACCAGTGATTGTATTCATCATCTTATCATCTTACCAAAACTAATTTCTCTCAATAATAACAGGTGTCCCACTACAAAGCCAATTCATCAACCTTGGCAAAAAAAGAAAAAATAAAACATGAAATTTCCACTTCAACGTGCAATCTTTTCCAGAAGTTTGACAAAGGCCATCATTTTAACACTTCTTATTTTTGATGTCAGCATTGGAAGTACTGAGATCCATTTGGTAGCTAAAGCTACTCCAAAAAATAGATGACATTTCTTGTTCCCAAAGCAACAATTGTATGGCCATTTCTAGAGCAAAGACTCCCTGCAAATGTCTTTTGTAATGAATAGACTACTAGCACTATAAATAATGTGGTCCAGCTCTCTGATTCTTCTCCCATTTGTATGATGGTTTGTTCATATACTTAATGATAATTAATGCTTCAGAATCAGAATATATTTCTTTAACAAATTCTGAATTTAATGAAACAATCATACAGGATACAACCTGTCTGGCCAGCTAGCCCCTCAGTCAGGTATACAGATGCTATTTGGTCTGAATTCATATTGCTGATACTCTGTTACAAAAAGCAATTCTAGATAACTTGTCCCTGATCATCTAGAGGTGATTTGGGGTGTTGTATATATACCCTTTTATTTCTGCACAGCAGTCCTACTCAGCTGATACTTGACTACAAATTAAGAGCTACATGAAAGATGTGGCTGCAGAGAAAGGGAGAATCAGTTTTCTCTAGGTACAAGCTCCCTCATAAATTATCCAACCTCAAGTGGTCAGTTCTAAACATATATACACATGAGCAAAACTAAATAAATTCAATATATGTTCTATCTATCTATCTATCTATCTATCTATTTATCTCTGTGTGTATTTGTGTAAGACAATTATGATTAAAGAGAAAGAGATAATTAATTTGAGAGGAACTGGGGGCAATAAGGAAGGAGTTAGAGGGGCTGTTGAAATGTCAGGGTTTATTGCAAGAACTGGTATAGATAATTACATGGTAGATCTACTTTTTGCTCTTTTGAGAATTCTCCATGCTTTAGTAAATGGACTAGTTTATAATTTCACCAAAAGCAAATAAGGGTCCCCTTTCTCTGCATTGTCACCAGTATTTGTTATCTATTTAATTATTGTTCAAACCTTGGCCACAATGACCTGATTAAGATGAAATCTCAAAGAAATAATTTGACTTTTCCTAATTGCTAAGGATGTTGAACACTTTAAAATGTATTTATTAGCCATTTTTATTTCTTCTTTTGAGAGGTTTTTTTTCAGGAAGGGATAGCATGACAGGCGTGTGTGTGTGTGTGTGTGTGTGTGTGTGTGTGTGTGTAACTTCATGTTCCTCCTTGGGGAAATATTCTCCCTGCCAAGGTTATTGGTGTATGTCTTCTCTTCCAAGGTTAATGACTCCATGATAATTAGAGACAACATGAATCTGGGAACCAAAGATGTGTCTATGTCCTTAGCTAAAATGGCAAATGCTTGAACTTTAATGAAAGACTTTAAGGCTGTGGGAAAGAACTCTGAAAACATGAGTTCAAAAATATATAAGCAGGATTTCTGAACTACACATAATATACGAATGCAATAGGAATTGTATGAGGGCCTTCATGGACCTAATGAACAGAGGCAGCTACACTATGAGACTGCTTGTCAGAAAGACACAAAGTCAGGTAGATACATAGGCAGGCAGGTTCAAGGCTAGCCTGGGACAGGAAGAATTTAGGTCTAGGAACGGTTGGCGGGATGATCTCAAAAACTGGATCCAACCCTGCTTACTGTCTGTGCTTACAAAGGCAGGCAAATCTCTGAATTCATTTATAATGTTAAAAAAAAATGTGCTTTCGAGTGCTGCTCCGGGACAGGGTTGTGCTCGGGTCTGTCCTTTATGCTCCCTTCAGTGTCTACAGGACCCTCTTTCCTTCCTTCCTTCCTTCCTTCCTTCCTTCCTTCCTTCCTTCCTTC